>VZTV01067965.1:1164-20163 GCA_013400875.1 Anhinga rufa
TTTGCAATAAAGCACTGAATTACAGGCTTTCTTCAGAGCGTTTCCACAACTACTCAGTTCCAGAATGCCATTCACTAAATAACCTACTCATAAATATATGTTACAGACAAGAAGTTCTCCTAAAATAAAACAATTGCTTTCAGCAGTTTTTAATTACCTTCCAAAATTGTGACCAGATCACAGTGAGTGTAATGGGTTCCAGTGTCGCATAAATAATCACAGCTATGCATAAAAGTGGGTAAGCCACAGCCTTGCAATCCCAGATAGTAAATAAAGTCACTAAAATATAAATGAACCATAAGCTGGACACAACATCAGTACCTGAGGTACACAAATCTTGGCCTTGGCCTGGATCCAAGCAAGTTTTATCTAAATCTGTAGACAATTAAAAGTAAATATGTAATGAAATAAAGAGATTATGAAAACTGAATATGTAAATGGTTGAAGACTCTCTTTTTCTATTTTATGTATGTTTTTATGCAGTTCACACCACCACAATATCTGAATGCCTTCAAGTGGTGAACTGGTGAATTAAGTGGTGTGTTTAATATCATCCATGGTTTCTTTTTTTATCTTCTCACAGGAAGAAGAACTTGTGTGTAGGGGAGTGTTTTACTTCAGTTGGGTTGTGGCTATTGCTTTTCTTCTTTTGCATAATTCACTGTTGTAACCACTTCTTGTCTTTTGGTAATAACTGAGGAATTTCATAAACATTACCAATGACAGCAGTTTTATTTGAAAGACCAGTTAGGATTAGGGCTTGATTTTACTAGTTCCCAAGTGACAGTTGCTACTATTAATTGATATTTATTCATAATTAAAAACTGGCTTCTAAGCTTCCCTAAAAAAGAATTGCCTGAAAAATTAATATTTTTCATCCTTGAGAATGAAGGCAGCAGTTTGTTGGTTTTGGTGGTCTTTTTGTAATTTGTAGATTTACATATTTCTGTATTTCTGTGTATTTTTTTATTTACATATTTCTGTGTATTTTTGAACTAGAATTTCCAAGATCACTGTGGTGAGGATACAGTCCTTCTCTTCCAGCATACTAGCCAAGACTGGATTTTACAGCATACTGAGGTACCAAAAATGCAGAAAAGGCAACTCGTGGGACTTCCATAAGTTACAAGGCAAGCATAACATACAAATCTCATTGATTTTTGATAGGTTGCCTATGCATTGTTTTTTTTTGTTGTTGTTTTGGAAGCAGGGGGAAAGCCATTAGAAGCTCTTCCCCAAGGCTAGAATATCCTGCATCATTTAAGAGCTGTGTCATTTAATTAAATTCAGATCATAATGTAGCACACACTGCCATTTGAGAAACCAATGATAGCTTTCAGGTTAGGACCATCTCATTTAATTTCACCATCTAGAAATACTGAATAAAATCCAGTTATAATAGCTCCTTCTGTATTCAATATATAGTGACAGGCATTTTTAGAGCACCCGTCTGTATTACATATTTATTTTAATATGGGATACATATCACCCCATGGGCTTGTTTCTCTCCATTGACAATGGAGGTGGTCTTGTTGTACTAGATGACTAATTCTTAAACAACTAAGTTTCATGAGACAAAGCCCCTTCTTAATAACTACAAAGATGTTCAGCCCTCCTAAGGATCTGGTTAGTGACTGCATCTTGGACAAATTATGTGTGTTTTGGACAATTTTCTTCCAGAGAATTTAAAAATATTAGCATCATGAGGGCACCTTTTTTACCAGCTTCCCCAAAAGACATTCCTGTACTTCCAGGGTGAGATATTTTCAGGTCTTGTAAATAATTCACTTTCTTCCCACTGTCTAAAAGAAACACACTTCATAAATTTTAGATTCGGCATTGGATCTTAACAATCTTGCTTGTTTCTCCATGCTCATTTTCACTCTTTAAAACCCCTTAACATGCAAACACATACAGACAGACTTTAATACTTTGGTCATCACTATCAGTGGCCTTAGGGTAATGCCATGTAAAAACTGTTTCTTATCTTTGTAATTATAGGTGTGATTGCAACAGGTAGTTGCTGGTCACAGAAACATCACAACCTAATGAAGAAAACAAGAAAACCACCCCAGTTATAGCTGGATGTCTCTAATCTGAGCTTTCTCACATAAAGACATATGCCAACATTACCCTAATTTGGAACTGAAGTTTGCTGATAATCAGGGAAATCAAGGAAATGCAGTTGGAGGAGCCAGGACTGATAACCTGAAACGGGTTTTCTGATAGGTCCTCAAGAAATACTCAGGAAATATTGGTCCTCCCCAACATGTGTGCAATGTGATCTATATCACTGCAAACGCAGGTGACACAAGTGTTAGCATGCAAGTGTACTTCTGACACAGGTTTCTGTCCTAATGTCCTGAAGAACTGGTGTCTCTGAAGCTTACCCTTATTCCTTTCTGTTTGAGGGGGGTGACTGAAAATATGTATTAGAATATTGATCTGCAGAATATTTCTTGCAGTTAAAGAGCATTTTTTCCTTTGCAATGCATACCCAGATGACTCAAAGATGAAAACGTAAGGGTTTTCATAGAATAAACTGCATATTTCTATTCAGAAGATGTCAGTACACAGAACTGATTCTGTTACACTTAAAACCATATAAAAAAGTAGAATTTCTGAGGAAAGAAATGTGGATGGTGTAAACTGTTATAAAACCATCAGCTTCACTGAAGCCATGCTAATTTACACTAGCTGAGAATCTCCCCACTCATCAATTAAATGAAATCTTGCAGATGCTTCCATTTAAGAAGGTCAGAAATATTTGCTTCAGAATTCAAAATTACTCTAATTTCTTCACAGACATCTACTTGCAAAGGGTCCGCTACAAACTCCTCATTTAACCACCAACTGCTTTCCAGCTGTAAATTGCAATCTGCTTTTAAATCGCTTCTGGATGGCTTCTCTTAATCTAAAATAACTGGAGGAAAAGGAGATCGTACACATTTTTCTTTCCCTTCAGATATGGAAGCCCATAGTGAAGGACTATGTAAATAAAAAGTGTTAAAATTTACCCACTTTAATACAAGCTCTTGAGAAAAGTCTATTCTATTATTATAAGCATAGTAATTAATGTTACTAAGTAATGAAATATTTATTAATAAAGCCTTCTATCATATGTTCTATTAAGTTTTCTCTGTTATAAAGCTGCAGTAATACCAGGCATCTAAGAAAAGAGGAGTGGTAGAGAAGTTCAGTTATATTATATATAAAGGTTATATCATGAGTTACAGGATGAGTGTTATTCACTGAATTAAACGCAAGACTTCCGAGACATCTCAGCATCCCTTGAAAACATCCTTTTAGTATTTTTCAGGTCTCCCTTCTGGAGGAACAGGAGAACCACATAATGTTATTTGGTTGCAAGCAAAGACTTTTTTGTTTGTTTATGTATTTAAGAAAAAGGCTCCATTTTATGACAATATTTTACTATAACATTGGCTGCTGTTGCGTGGACCTTTATGCAGTTTTTTCAGCAAAGGAGCTTTACAAATAGGCATCTCTGACAAATGAAGTGACCACTGGAAGAACATCAAAGAGTTCACAACATTTACAGGTATTAAATGAACATTTCTAATAAAGATATTGAAGTTCCAGCTATGCCATTCTATTTAGATGCAGAATTGATGTTAGCGGCATAAAGACAGGCATTATATAGCCTTCAAAGCCCCCAAACCTCGCCTGTCTGTAGGAGGCACGGAATTGTCTTGTCTGCACTTACAGTGCTTTGATTATCAAATATCACTGAAAAATAGGATTTCAACTTGTTGGTTGTATCAGTCACTATCTAACAGATCTCTTTATGAGATATGTGTCTAGTATTACATCTGCATTTCTTTCTTTTTATTTGTATCATGCTGTCGTGGTTTAGCCCGGATCAACAACTAAGCCCCACGCAGCCGCTCGCTCACTCCCCCCCGGTGGGATGGGGGAGAGAATCGGAAGAGTAAAAGTGAGGAAACTCATGGGCTGAGATAAAGACAGTTTAATAGGGAAATAAAGAGCTGTGCACGCAAGCAAAGCAAAACAAGGAATTAATTCACTGCTCCCCACGGGCAGGCAGGTGTTCAGCCATCTCCAGGAAAGCAGGGCTCCATCACGCATAACGGTTCCTTGGGAAGACAAACGCCATCACTCCCAATGTCCCCCACTTCCTTCTTCTTCCCCTAGCTTTATATACTGAGGATGACACCATATGGTGTGGGATATCCCTTGGGTCAGTTGGGGTCACTGTCCCGGCTGTGTCCCCTCCCAGCTTCCCGTGCACCCGGCACAGCACGGGGAGCTGAAAAAGTCCTTGACTGGTGTAAGCGCTGCTGAGCAACAACCAAAACATCTCTGCATTATCACCACTGCTTCAGCACAAATCCAAAACACAGCCCCATACGAGCTACTGCGAAGAAAATTAACTCTGTCCCAGCTGAAACCAGGACACATGCTTACATTTCTTGGACGATCCACAAAGAAATGAGATCTTGTTTATTTCCTATAAAAATATGTTCATCAATGTATGCAGCTGAAAGTCAATGCTAACTCAATATTTGTACTTATAACAGAGAATTAAATGTTTTTTTCAAATGAATTTCTATTTTCCTTTCCCTTATCTTATCAGTTCCTTCCAGACCACCCAGGTAGGTTTTTTGTTTGGTTGGTTGGCTGGTTGGTTGGTTGGTTTATGTTTTGGTTTTGGTTTTGGTTTTTGTTATCTCTTTATCCTCCAACCTGTTCTGAACACTTTCAATTACAGTCTATACCAAAACAATCTATGAAATTATTTTGATTGATGTTTCTTGCAGCCAGTGAAACCACTGCTGCTTTCCAGCTCTGACACCCCACTTGGCAGTGTACTATGCAGCCTACACAATATCAGGTTAGTGCATGTGTCAAACTTTCTGAGGGCAGTAACGTGTGTCTGGCAACAAGGCTTTTCAGCCTGGCACATCTCCAGTGAAAACGCCACCTGCAAGCTAACAACATGCGTGAGATTTAATTGGACACAAGCCGTACCTTTAGCTACTGTTTTGAATGAATGGAGATAGAGGAAAGACTGGGAAAGAAAAGAACTCAATCCTCATTACAGTAATTAATCATTCACTTTGAGTACTGGCTTCTTTGTGCCCACATGTTCCTTTGTAGGACATCACAATCATGAGGCATTAGTGATGAAATGAAACAAAACAAAATAACAATAAAACAACTATTTAAACTCCAACCAGACATTCAAAAGAATGCAAGAGCAAAGGACCAGGTCCTTCTATTTTTACCGAGCAAAGCCATGGTCTATTCCTGTCACCACCTCAGATCAATGTGCTAAGTGATATCCATTTAAATTACTTGTCAGTTTAATCAGAGGAAGTGAAACACAATTACAGGGCATTAGTGTAAAAGCCAGCACAAAATAACAGAATGTCCATGTGGGATATCTGAAGCAAAAGCCTGTTGAAAATAACTCTGTGACATTTTCATCAACAATCATTGTACATAAAAACAACCCCTTTGTAAATGCTATTACAAACTAATTAGGCATAAAATAATGCTTTAAATCTATAAACTGATTAGAGTCCTTAATTCTCCTTGTAGATATCAGAACTTTTTCTGGCTTTTGTTCCATTTTCAGAAAAAAACTAAATGCATAAAGACCTTTACTGAAATGATAGCTAGAGCACTTACAAAGCCTCTCTGTGCTCCCTCTCAAGTCAGCAGGAGTTTTACCATTACATCCATTGAATGATTGGAACATTCACTCTTCATGGACACTCCAAATTTGCACTGAATATAAGCTGTATTTTTGGAATCATCAAACAGATGACTTGGAATAAGTGGATGAAATGGGAGCAGGGAAGGGAAGAAACTCCTCCTTCTCCCCCTGAAGGCAGGGATGCAAGACTGGTGGATTCAAAAGGACAAACAAATGCAAACCTGCCCCGGAAGTCTTGCCTGGAGTCCCCGGCTGGGATATGCTGGGGTGAGCTCTGGTGCCTGGAGTGCCCTTTCATCCCAAGCTGCACCATAGCTCAATATTAGAGGGACAGGTAAAAACAGACACCCAGTCCAGATGTATAAAGTAAACAAAGGTTTGTGAATACCCACAACAGGGAATCAGACTGAGGCCTCTCATTTCCTGGGAGATACTTAACTAATAAAAAAACATATACAGAAGGCAGAACAACCTATATATGACTTAGATACAAAGGAAGCTCAACTAAACTTTAAAAAACAAAACAAAACAAAACAAAACAAAAAACTATCAATACATGTCTTCAGGATAGAGCATAAGTTGGAAAAACCCTTTTCCTTCCAGCCCTAACTTGCTTTTTAAGATCCAGAAGGCATGGGGGCTCAGCACACTTAATCTCCTGGATTGAGGTGACTTCATTTTTTTCAATAGTCACAATGCACAGCCCAGATCCTGGTACACCTGTGGTAAAAAAAATCACTTAAAATGTTCATATTGTAGTTCTGACTCTCAGAAGCTCATACCTCAGAGCTCATAGACTCAGGTGTTTAATTTGATTTGGCCCTTTATCTTCTATATTCATGAGACAGTAATTAATTTGGCCATCCCTGCCTGGTCCACATGGTAATTGAATGAATAGCTCTGCACATCCACATAAATGCCTCCAAAAAGAGTTATTATGAATGTGCAATATGATTAATTAACTCTGCTACGTTGATAATGATGGCATTGAAACTGTTAAGGTAAGTGCCACTGGAGCCCATCTCATAGCTAAGGGAAATGAAAGAAAGTATAAGAATATGCAACATGCAAAACCACTGCACAGTTTACACTCTAGCTAGCCTTTTAAAATAAAAACGATAAAGTTAATCCTATTTTTCAAATTCCCTTCATACACCTTCATCTTCTGGCACAACTAAAATCCCCAAAATACTGCAAAAGGGGTTAAAAGCTAGACAGTTCTTTTGGTAGATTGCCAGAAAGACTTCTTGTAGGAAATGCAGTGTAAAAAATTTTAAGGAATGTTAAATGAAATCACAGCAGACTGAAACTTGTGGTTCCAGTGCAAGACATGAAAAAACCTTGAAACAGATGCTAATTGGCACCACCTTCATTCTGATGTTCATAAATGAAACTGAACAAGCCTTCAAAGGTGCCAAAGGAAGACTAGCCGTCCAAAGAATATTAAAATGTGCTTGGATTTGGTTTGTCAGCTCCACAGTTATTTATATCATACTAAGTTATTTAGATGCTTTTGAAAATTCATCCAATGAGACAAGTGTGTATACTTTCAAAAGGATTGAAAGTCTGTGGAATTTAAATTCTCAAATTATCCTTGATATGCCTTCCATTATCAATTAGCATTGGCTTTGGAGGTGAACCACTGATCCGGAGCTGTACTGAGTTATTCACTGCAGGAGATTTTTTACTGGGGAATAGTTCATGGTTTGTACCAAGACAAACGTGGTAGTTTGCAACTCTCGGTACAAATCATGCACTATTAAAAGTTATCCACAGGTACCTGCAGCTGACTGACCTCTACATCTGGTTTTCTTTAAACCTATTTTTAATATATAAGGAAATCAACTATTTTAAATAGCCTTATTCTAATAATTCTCTGATTTGGTTCTGCAGTGACTTCAATAGCAATTACAGTAGTAATACAATGTAGCATTCCATACTTCCTATTTATTACTCTATTCTTACATGCCATACCCTATAATTTCATTGGCATTATCTACAAAATTATCATTGAATAAACATTTCCTATAAAAATCAATTATTTCAATAAACCAGGAACAATTGTGTAGAAGATTCTGCATATTGCACATGGTCATGATGTACACCAAGACAGCAACTGAATCTACAGTCTATGGGAACTAGACTCTACTTCCAATTCCCAGTCCAGTTCTGTTTCTAATAGACTATATTTTAGCAGTTTTCTTTAGCATGGCAATTAGCGTAAAGGGCGAGTCAATTCCATGATGATCAAACGCCTAAAGAAATTTAAAAAAAATAAACTAAAGCCCAGCAGGAGAAGCTCTGTGGCTTTCCACACCACATGATGCTTTTCACTTCAAAACTACTAAGTAAATTACTGAGAAAAAGTTACTGTGAATAAAATGGGCTGCACTGTGTTAAGTAATTATTTCTAAAGTGTGAAATGGGTAGGAAGTATTTCATCTTAAAGTAGTGCCATGATGCATATTACCTCTCTAGTATAAAGTGAACAGGTTTTATTTTTTTATTTATCTTGCAGGAGCAATCACAGGAATGAAAACTTTGTTTTTCTAACAATCTTTTATGTGGGAGAGAAGTGTAAAGACTCAACCTGTGAAACTATGCTGTCCTCCACCATTTGTACCGCACTACTGTTTCTGGAGGAATCTTCTAGAGTTTCATGAACTCACAGGAAATGCCCAGTAAATTATAAATATATGCGGCTAATGCTCCCCATTTAAGGAATGCATGATGGAGATATGATCTCCAGTGTTAAAGACAAGAATTCCTGGGATTGTTAAGAGATACACACCAGTTAAGATTTCATTTGTGAAACAACGCAGAACACAGCTTGCCTTGGAGTATGTCCTGCAAGTATGTCACACTGCACACCTATTCTGCTCCTCAGCCTTGAAAACCAGTGGTAAAAAAAGGCAATTTTAATAGAAAAGTTACGATGACAGCATGGGTTAGGAAAATACCCTTATGATGCTTCTGAGAGAACAGAGGGGATTCTTGCAGTTAATTAATACCTAGATGCATAACAACAGGCTATTTCAACAAAAAGAAAAGGTTATTTTTTCTCCTGTTTTTTGGGTGGTTTTTTTTGACAACTGCTATTAAAAGTTGCAGGGATTGAGGAGAAGAAAAAGGAAAAACCACATAAGAATCAAAAAAGAGCTTTTTCAAAGACAAAAGGTGATACAAATTGGTAGTAATGAATTGTGTATACTAGCTGGCTAAAATACTGCCGTCCATTTAAAGGATAATTACATATACATTAAAATATTTATGCAGAGTACATGTGAAATTCAGTCCCAGATCAAAACCATGAGGTAGCAGAGAATAAATAAGAGAGTACTAGTCTGGGTTCAATGGCTGACAAAGACCATTTAGAGAAAATTTTTTTCCTTAATAATCCCTTTCAACAACATGCAATGCAGGCTTTTGTTTTGTTTTGTTCATATACAGAAGAGATTCATTCCAAAAAGATCAGAAAGGGTTGTTCTCTCAGTTTAAATATCATATGGATATCAGAATTATACTTTGCGAGGGCATGACTTCTGAACGCACACAGAGCCATTTAGTGACCCGCTCATGAGAAAGAGCAAGTGTATCTACAAAGTGTAAACTCATTTTGGCCTCAGTCCTGAAACTATCTTTGAGGTCTGACCTTCAGAAGAATTTCACATAACACAGATGGGTTGACTAGGGTTGGCCACAGGAAAGTGTTTAACAAGTCAGTGTTGCAAAGCACTCTGTAATGATGCAGAACAAGCCTCTAAATATATCAAGTGAGTTTTGCTCTGCTGAAATGTCTATATGTTAATAGCTTGTTCTCTGCGATCAGGAAGTGTTACCTCCAGGAGGGGAATGGATAGAACAAAATAATTTCAATGCAGGGTGTTGAAATTATATTTTATAATTTCTATTTTTAATTATTTCGCATTGAATTTATTTAATAATTTAATATTTAAAATAATTTTATAAATTTGTATACTTTTGAATACAGTAATGTAAGGTGGGGTTAGTCTGTACTTAGAGGTGAGCAATGACCAATGCCAAGTGATTTTGGAAGCTTCCCTTCCAAAGTAGGAGAATTAGGCAAAGGCAACAATACTGCAGCGGGATGGTTGTTCTGGACATCACATACACCCACTGATGGTTGTAGCCCTGACGTGCATGGACTAGATGGGGAGCGGAGAACCTCAAATCCATGACCACATCAGGCAAGGTACTGATAAACATTTCTGGTGAGCCTGTTTTACTAATATCACATGCTCTCACAAAACAAAAGGAACTGTGTTTACAAAATTAATATTTCATGGGCTTCACTTTAGGCAGAGAGATATTTTTTTTTTTATAAAATTGCCTTAAATGCATAATGGTGTGAACACATTTACAGATATTTGTATACTCAAGGATGAAATTTCATTTCTTACATAACTTGCTAAATCAAGATAAGAATGTCCATCAATCATCTAATATAGAGAAAGAATAGAAAATTTGGGTAAGAGTGCTTTTTTGAAAAAAAAAAATAAAATTAGGCTAGCAGAACGACTGCTTATGCCAGCATTCATTTTGACTGATGAATTCCAGAGCAGTTAAGTACAACAAATAGCAACTCCTAGTAAAATTCTCTACTTCTAATATCGTTCTGCTCTCCAGAAACATATATTTTTTTTACATCAGAAACAAATTGCAAAAACATGCAGAGGAATTAGCTGTCACCTCAGGAAGCTGTTTCCAATATTCCGCATAACTTCAAATTTTATCAAGACAAAGAGAAATCTGAATGACAAATATTTATCCATTTGTGTGTGTGTATGTAATGCCTTTATCTTTCAAATCCACTATGTTTTTACCTTTATACAATCAAAATAATTCAAAATTCAAAATAGCCATGATTTCTTGACTGATATATTTAATATTTTCTGTGTTAAGAAGGGCAATACCCAATATTAGGCACTATGTTAAATACCTTATTTCAACTGCCACTTCTTTTTTTATGCCAAAATTTCTTCAAATTGCAGAATCACACACTTGAAAATAAAATACTAGTATTACAGCTGCCTGCTCAGCTAGAATTTCCCCTGTTTTTATCCACGCATTTTATTGTGCAGCCCTCAATTATATGACCAGGTCGTATTTCTTCCACAGGAACTCTGCTAATGTGCACGGGATAGATGAGCCTCATTTGTTGCTCAGTTGTTTATATAGCTAAAATATGTTGTTGTCAAAATTAACATAGATTAATATAGTAGTCTAAAAATGTTGCTGGATATTTCAACAGCTTCTTATGAAACCAAAACCACAATTTAGCTGCAAGAAAACATAGTATTTACGATTGTAGGCCTGGCAGAGCAGCATAACAATATCAGAGAGAATGTTTCTATAAGCAAAATGGTATTGTTCACGTTGGATTAATACGGGATTTACAAAGTAATGTGAAGTATCATGGTGATGGTCAGTTACCATGTCTGCTCAGACCTGTTTGCACTTCTGAACAAAAAGAAGCTCCCCAGAAGTGACAGGGAGATAGCTGAGCTGTAGTGATGCTGTAGTGAACAGTATCAGGGAAGTGTTTGAAAGTCACAAAATTATGAAATTAATTCACTATTAAGTATGTATCTGCAGAGAAATGAAGTAGCACAGCAAAAACTGGTGTGAAAAAAATATTTTCTTCTGAATACAGAATATCACAAAAGGTTCTGGTTTGGTATCCTCATGACTAGTGACTTAAATTTACTTTGGAATTATATTGACTTAACTGGTTTTGCTACCGCTTCTGATACTTTTTCTTATAAGAACAGATAAGCATTATTATAATTGTTTTTTTTTATAAACTTTGAATCTAGCATGTTAAAAGTGACCATAAATCTTTGCTTCGGAAACAAATCCTAATAACCCAGCTTGATTTGGATCAGCCTATTATATAGCATGTTCATATATATAGACCAATTTTCAGCTTCTTGGACTAGAAGTCATGATCACTTCTAATCTCTTGTGCCTGACACTGAGTTTATGATGGTGAGTAGAAAAGCTCACTGACTTCAGAGGTCATTGAATGAGATCACAAACTATTTTATACAGCACAGTTATTAGCAAATAAATAAATAAATAAATGAAAACATGGTAGTAAGAATAACAGACAAATCCTCCTCCTGCCTTTTGTGTTGCTCCACACTACATGGATATTACAAGCTATATTATTCCCCAGATGACATGCTGAAATAAATACAGAATCTCAGAGCTTGGAGAGTTCTGGAAGTTTTAGAAAGAAAAGGGAGATTTTTTTTTTTCCCCACAAGTATTTTAGGAATTTCAGAGTTCAAATTTTGAAGTTGGATGCCCCATCCCTGGAAGCGTTCAAGATCAGATTAGACAGAGCTTTGAGCTACCTCATCTAGTGAAAGATGTCCCTGCCTATGGCAGAGGGGTTGGACCAGATGATCCTTCAAGGTCCCTTCTGACCCAAACTATTCTATGATTCATTGGGATTTCGTTATATATTTTTGATTCAATAATTTTTTTTTTATCAGAATAATTGAAATTAATCAAATTCTGCCCTCTGTATTACCGGAATGAGAATTAATCCACTAGGTCTAAGGAATTTCAGAATTAAATTTCTGAAAATGTCCCAAATTTCTTCTCTGCATTCTCCCGTACCATATGGAGTATCTGTAGAGTAGTTGTGAGGTCCTGGTTGTGCTTTGCTGGGAAACCATGCACAACAGTGGAAGGATCAACTGGGCAGTTCAGCTAATTGGAATGAGAATTTGGGCACCTATTATATCTCTCACCAGTAAACAAGAGGCATGTCTCCACCTAAACTGTAAATAGTAACAGCCACTTTGTGATTTCCTGCACAGAACCACACCATAAAAATTATTAATTTTGAAAAAAATGCACTGTATTTAGTTGACCATTGTAAAATCAGTATTTAGATAAAATAACCTTTTTAAAAGAATGCACTGAAAATGAACAGAACTGTTTATTACTTCATAAACAGAGGGTGAAATACTGTGTTTTGTGAATATGATCTGCAAATATATATTTTAAAAAGCCAATAACCTAAACATTCTTCTACCCAAGTCTTTTTTAAAAATGTCAGTTACTATAGTATCAGTCAGCAATCATACAGCTAAACGATGCTTTAACCAGCTTGCTGTGATAAATATTCTATTACCGCAACAGAGTATCTATAAAATATTTTCAATTTGATCCAGCTGTAGGACTTGCATTGAACTAGCAAACCAGAGGAATGGGAATAAGCTCCTCTATGATTCTTAGAGCACACATTATAAAACTAGTAGGAAAATTTCAACAAATTTTGATATTTAATATCTTTCCAAAATTCTCTTCTGAGCACCCTTGTGGAGTGACTCCCCTCTTTATATCCCTTGCAGATAGCATTAGGATACTGTACGGAACATAATAAAGGTATGATTCCTAGACATGATAATAGCAGTCTGAAGAGTTTAAAACCATAATATAGACTATGAAAACAAAAGAATGCTGCTTAAAATACACAAGCTTTTAAAAATATAATACTTTTTTTGTGTGTTATGCTTATTTGTCTTTTGGCTTTATCAATGCTTATCAGTATCTGAAGGGCGGGTGTCAGGAGGGTGGGACTGGGCTCTTCTCAGCGGTGCCCGATGACAGGACAAGGGGCACCGGGCACAAGCTGGAACACGGGAAGTTCCACTGAAACCTGAGGCAAAACCCCTTTGCTGTGCGGGTGCCCGAGCAGCGGCCCAGGCTGCCCAGAGAGGCTGTGGAGTCTCCTTCCCTGGAGCCATTCCCACCCCGCCTGGACGCGGTCCTGTGCCCCTGCTCTGGGGGTGCTGCTCACGCAGGGGGGCTGGACGAGGGGAGCTCCGGAGGTCCCTTCCAACCCCTACCATTCTGTGAGTCTGTGATTCTGTGATTTATGTCTTAATGAACTGTGTTTCAAATATTTCTACACATTCCCATTAGTTAGAAGTTTCCTTTATTAAAATAAAATTAAGAACATTTTGCATGAAACAAAGATACGGGAATTTAGAGAAAACTTAAATATTTGGAGATACAGAAACAGAAGAGTTAGCTACAGTAACTACAAAACATTAATAATTTTTGCAATCTTAATTATCCTCCTACTCCCTCCTATCACCAAACCCCTTCCATGTTCTAGGGCAGTAACCACCTACTCCCTCTAAATCACTTCAGCAAAGCCTACAAATGCTATCTAACGTTTATTTTCTGTTACACAAACATATGCAAATGCTTATCCATATGTATAAGCACATAGACACACCTCCAGAATAGAACTCAAATCCCTCCATCAAGGTCAGTGCCTTAGACTTGTAGCTCCCATCCCAAAGAGTCTAACTGAGATGTGCCTTACAGGGCAGGGTGGAGGCAGATCAGTAATAATAACATTGTCATAGAGGCTAGTTACAGGCATGATAGCTTGATGGCTTAGCCATTTGTCTCTTCAGTTCCTAGATTCTTACATGTCTTCTACATTTTCTTGCCCACATCAAAAGTATGATTCAAGGTTTGCTGCTGTTAGTGGCATTTCTATAGCTTATTGTTTAATTTCTTTCCATACAAACAATCTCATATTGACCGCCTAGCTAGTGTTATGAGTAATTTGTCTTACAGCAGAATCAAAATATCTTCATGGTCCTTTCCATAAGTTCATTTCCCCTTTTCCATACATCCACTAAATAACCTGGGTTTTGTCTGTTAGACTCTCAATATTCTGCATAACACCTACGTGTGCTCAAGAATTTGCATCAGTTCTACAACAGTGTGTTTTTGTTCCCTGAGCGGAGATGCTACCATGGTTCAGTATGCTTTCTTATGCCTCTTCGCTCATCCAAGTCATTCTCTTTCACCCATGAAATAGTTTCTGGTCTTGCGACCTGCCAACACCTAAAGAGCTCATGAGGCTTCAATGGAGACACCTCTTGGTTTGTTAAGCCCCTCTAGTGAAAATGCAGTCCCTCAAAATACCTCAGTTAAAACCTATCCTATGCCTTGTTGCTTCCATTTCTTTACTTCAGTGGTGCCCCAAATTTTTGGACCAATTGACTATTCAGCCTTCAGTCTCTCCTGCTGTATAAAGGCTTATTTTGAACAGTGGGCTTGAATGTTGTTCAATGACTAGTATGACTGCCCTCATAGACAGACATGAATATCAATTAAATCTGGGAAGGAAGCAAAAATTGTATGGGAATATTTCACAAGCCTAGGCAAATATTATTTAAAAAGTTAAAATTATATATATTTTTTTCCAGCGATTTAGCACAGCAATTAGTATTACAGCTATTTGTATTTGTGCAAACATAACAAAAAGAATTGAAACACAAAATGCTGCAAACTAAACAAAATAATAGCATCAGTCATCTCTGAAATCATTATTGCACTTGAGAAACATAATAAAATTCAAGTGTATGGGACTTTCCTGGAAATTTCCCACACATTTTCTTAAGACATCTGTTCAAAGCAGAAATGTAGGGTAAATTTCTGGAGGGGGAAGAAACAAAAAAACCCTGCATTTTTCTTATTCCCCCTATAGATTACACAGTTTATAGCAATTTCTTTGGGGCATTATATGACCTTTTCCACTTGTATGAATTTCTCCCAGGCTCTAGGGTGCTCTATGAATTAGCTCTATGAAGCTTTTCTGTGAGGAACAGAAATGGACTTTTAGCTTGGCTTTCTGTGTCTACAGACACGGACCCATATTTAACTCGTGTCCCACTTAAATCAAGCGCTTGTTATAAAGGGACATCCCCCACCACCCACAACAACCTGATACTGACTGCACTGTGAACAAATTTCATTTCTATGCTGATATAAGGATAGCATATTGCACTGATCAAAACCACATTAAACACTGCCACATTTACAAACAGAGGCAAAAATTCAATTTAAATGTAATTTAAAATTTCTCCTATTAGACTTCCTCACTATGACTACCCTCTTTTTTTTTTTCCTTATTCCAAAGCTACTGAGTATCTTTATGTTCACTGATTTTAATTGCATACTCAACTATCCCAAATTATTAGGCAACATAGCAAGGTAGCAGCAAATTGGCATTATACCATTTTCTCCATATGCTAAGCAGGTCAAATTATATCACCCATATGCTATATGCCTCTCTGCTGTGAATAAACCCAATGAATATGGTCTTTATATCTCTATAAGAGAATGCCGAATTGCTTCAGCAGATCTTGAGGTACCAGCACCCATTCATAAATCAGTCATATTGGACACATTTTTCTTCTAAGATTACAAACACTAGATATGTATATTCACATAACTTTTGTCTCAAAATTAAACTGTTTCTACCAGTCCTATCAAATTCCTGCAACTTTCTCACAATATCAGTACCTGTAAATTTATGGGGTTTTTCCTGCCTTTGTCCAATATTGTATTTCTCCAAATCAATAACTTTCTGCTTTAAATCCTTCTGAATCAATTCTGCCTCTATTTTCTCTCTTCCCTCATTACTCACAATCTCGACCTCACAAATTCGCAGCCCCTACTTTCCTGCCTTTCAAAGACAGCTGTAATTTCTGACTCTCCATTTTAAGTTGTCCTTTAACCCAGCTCCCCACAAAAAGCCAAGGAGCCTTGACCAGCTTGGGCTTATTCTGGCCATACGAATGTCTGAGATTTGCAGAAAAGGAGAAAGGGTTACAAATGTTATCAGTGGTGCCTGCCTTAAAATTGACAATTTACAGGTGTTTGTCCAGTTCCAGCTCTGAGATTCCATTTTGGGCAGAAACAGGAGAATCTCTGGGGTTGCCTGATTTAGGAAAAAAAATACAGGACATAGATAAGGGAGCTTAGAGAAAGTACTGAGGGGGAACATGTAATCCATAAACGAGGAAGTTCTTGCCCAAAATACATACTCATCTGCAGGGCAAAATGGTCCTTTTGGAGGCAGTGGTGGCAAAACTTCTCTCAGCCAAGCTTTTCCCATGTCTGTGACACAGGTAGGTCCAAGGGGAAAAAAATATAGGGCAGAGATTTGCTTCACCATCCATGACGGTGAGTGAGTACAAGACATGATGCATCTGAAAATATTCAACTGCCATCCAGGAACTGGTCTCCCTCCCTCTCCTAGGCCAGTTAAGCAAGACAGGGTGCAACACAAGACTAACTGCATTACCTGTTTCAAGGTATATACAGACCCCAGAAGTACTGGGATTGCCTTTGGGATCTGCCTTTGGGATTGCTCCTGCAAATGCTTCTGCACAGATGATGCTTGGCTGCAGAAAAAATACCTCCTCAAAGCTGTGTGGCAATTGGCATGTGGCCATCTCCTGCTGCAACCCCCCAAAACAAAGCAGGAGGATTGGCTCATGCCCTACAGAAAGTAGTAGCAGCAAGATTAAATGAGAAGAAAATAAAAATTAGTATTAGAGATGATAGATTTTACCACACTGGGAAAAAATCCCCTAAGCATTAAATAAGGGACATGAGATTTGAAGCTACACTGGGAGAAATTTTGTACTATGCAGAGTATTTAAAAACCGTAACATGATTCAGCAAAATACTTCTGTGGAGATTTTAAGCCTCTGATGTCAAAAGGATTGAGCAGAATAGCTCTGAGTCCACCTGCTGCCAGCCCTCTGCAGACCCCATGGTGTAAAAGTATGCCTAGAAGACAGCATGACTTATGTGGTCTACTGAGAATGATGAGATGGGGCATTTGAGTTCCTGCGTGTTGGGACAGTCAGCGAAATATCCCATGTGTGACAGTCAACCTCTTCTGAGAGGCAGGTTACAACAAAACAAAACATGAGATAAAAATAAAAGAATGAGAACTACAAAAGAATAAGCCAGGTCTGGACAAGCTGTTCTTTTTTCTTTATATGCCTCATTAAGGTATTGCCACCTCGTAGGCATGAAAACCAAATCGCTATGTGGGGATGAGCTGAGAACAATGTATTTTATGCAACAAGCTACAGAAGAAAAGGGTTGGATGCCCGGGGTGCCAATTTATGACTTCTGAAGCACAAATGCTTCAGCATAGGATTCCTGTGTGGTGTTTGTCATGTTAGTTTAGTCTCTGTCTACCTTCTCTATCTGTTTATAAGTGGGAATATTTCACACAGTATTTTGAAGATAGATGACATAGAGACAAATATTCGAAGTGCAAAAATACTATTGTACTGGAAGCTACAGAAGTACTTTAGATAGCTAGATGTGTCTAGAGTATTGGACAGGTGTCACATAAATTGAAAGTAATAATAGAATAGATTATTCCACATGAGCCAAAGTTTCATGGAAATGATACTTAGATAACAAAAAAATATCAGCTTGTCATTTATTATATGTGTGTGTGTGGGCTTGTAAATAACCATCCCAACAAACCAAGGCAAAACTCTTTTAGTATATTCCCAGGGGAATAATACTACTGAAAAAATATTGGAAGCTTTATTTCAACTCAGCAAACCAAAGCTGTAAAAGAGTCTCCTAGCCAAATATATGATTTCTGTGATGCTCACTGACTAACTGGGATGACATTGAGCTGTTACAGTTTAAGGCAGGCAATCATACATACAACTTAAAGGATATAATATATTCCAGGACTTCACTGAAATAGTTAATGCTTTTTAGAGTCCTCAGGGGCATAGCTGTCCAGCTCCATGAATTTTCACACATAATGCAGGTAATCAGTAATTCAAATATTATGTCGAGCTCATAGAGACAGGATATATGAATGTAGTATGAATTCTCACAGAAACTTTACAGCTAGAAATTTATCTATTTCCATAGCAGAACATTGAAAATATTTTTTAGACTCTTATTTCATATTAAAATAAAAGTTAAGAAAATACATAATTCAACACAAAGTGATTTGCGCATTTAAGTGAATGTTTAGCATCACTGAGCTCTATAAGAGCGGCTGTTACACAATTGAAATGGCAAAGATGGGGGCTGCAGTTGTGTAAGCATCCATGGGATCAGAGCAAATAGGAAGAAAATCCCTTTTATTGTACGTCCTTGCAGGTTTCCTTATTTAAATGACAGAGTTTATTCATACTCTACAGACTTTCTGGGCAGGCAGAGGAATGAAGCATGTCTTACACTGCTTATGGATGTTACCCAAACTGTCTTTCTTTCTCATTACATTCTCATGACTGTAAATGCCCAGCTCAGCCCTAGAGTGAGAAGAAAAAAATCTAGTTTGTCCTTCCCGTGTCCTGTCTGTGAGCCTTAGATGGTAACGAAGCAAAGTCAGATAACTTCAGCTCAGGTAAAAATTGAGAGAAAAAGAAATCTTGGTGTAGGTGAGTTCTTCTTCCATC
>VZTV01067979.1:3081-15569 GCA_013400875.1 Anhinga rufa
TTAAGAGACTATTGCACCGAACATGGAATTTCTCTTGGAAATTTTTCATAACTCATAAGCACAGAAGGCCAAGTTTTTCAGTCTTCTCACTGAGTTTTATTTCTGTTAGCACAGATTTCCATCATTAACTTAATGTTTAAAAATTGGTGTTGACTTTTTATTAGGACTATTAGAGATACTTAGTTCCACTCTATATGCTTCACAGACATCTGCAGTAAATTGTTTATTTTCTCACTTTGAAAATCAGTGACTGAATCATAAACTGATGAGTACAAAACCTGAAGGTAGAAGCAGGAGAGCAGGGGTAGCTCCTGAAGCAGATGTGTGGGACATAGTGAGGATGGAAAGAGACAGCTTTATTACAAGAAAATTACACTTTTGACCTAGTTCAACAAATTCGTTTCCCAAGTTCTCTCCTTTAATAATTTTATCATCAGGAAGTATTGCCTTTTTAGAAGCACAGTGTAGAAGGAGAAAAATAATAAAACATTTATCCCTTGATGTGAGTCCCAACAGAACAGGAGTTTCAATGCCAACAGTAAATTAAGCTTTTCCACTTGATGGTTACTCCTCCCATAAATAAAATTTTATTATTCCTGGACTCCTTCTATTCAAATTCCCCATTACTCAATTTGTCTTACACAGAGACGAATACAGAATCATGAACAAGAAGCTTTATTGATACTATGATAAATTATTACTGGACACATTCCATGCTTTTAGAACAAAAGTGATAATTTGTGAATTGTGTGTGCTTAAGGCAGTAAACAATTACCACTCCAGCTACCCACTGTAGCTACTACAAGTTTCATATATATCTGCTGAACACAACCTCACTGGGAGTCTTGACCTCTTATCCTATGTGCAGAAACCAAGAGGGTCTTCTTACAAAGTTCTTTAAGACCTTCTGGCACTGAATTGCTGCCACATTTCTCAATAGAAAGAATTATTTGCTTCATATCTGATGGAGAACATTGTATTTTATTTTTTTTTTCAGAAAATACCTGCTAATTAGTGTTTCTCAGGTAACATGTATAAACCCATGTAACCAGCAATCAGATGGTTAATACACTCACTTAACATGCACGAATTCAAAATATAAGTCTCTGTTCCTTCTGACTAGCCTGTTTTGGAACAGGTCTCATTTGTCTTTTGAATTTTGGTGGGGAAAGCTTTGGAGACCTTGGTTTCATCAGCCCAGAATGATGATCTCACATTTTGAAACCGATTCTTGTTTTCTGTCTGGTTCAAATTATTTCTTATGCCTTTTATAGGGGGTGAATATTTCTTTAAGCCTTTGTATATGCCTTCCTCGTGCAGTATCCATTAAGGATGGTGTGGCCTAGCCATCTTCACTACTTGTCTGTAGGCAGAATAAAAATAACTCCATGCTCCTATTTGTAACTATTGTGTTGGTCTCTCAGTTTGATCACATCTGACCCTTAGAAAAGAATAGTTTCAATAAGGAGGCTCTTGGACTTGCTCAGCAAGAACGGACAATCCCAGATGAGGGAAGTAGGCCACAGCCACGTCTGACAAGTCAAAATTGGCAAAGGGTCAGTTTTGTCCATTCTGTTTAAGAAAGTTGAAAAAATACCCTTATCCCATATTAAGTTGAAGCTTGCAAATTTTAGTCTTCATAGTTAAATTAATAAAACACATTTTGTGGACTGAACTCTGAATAGAAACAGGTGAATTTCATACAACTCTTCCAATCACTCAGTTTTTCACTATTTCTTCCAATATATAGTTAGTCTCTCATATGATCTAGACGCTTCATTCTCTCTTATGATTAAATCTCAAGTTTCACTCAGTTGTGGCTTCTGACTGTCACTTTATCAGTGTGAATACTTCTTTTACAGATCCTGGAAAAGAGAAAGAAATGAAATCTCCAGCTGCTACAAAAGACAAAGGTAACATGGAATGACAAAATTGTATAAAACGCTAACATCTATGTGCATCAAGAAAAAGATCTTGCAGTGCACTGGCCTTTTTGGTTTTATGGTATAGTTTAGTTAGGAATTTATGAGCATAATACTATTTCAGTAAATTTATGATAAAACTACCCGTATCAGAAGTGCAAATAGAACCTTGGTAATACAAAGCATCTGTATGAAAACTTAGAAGGCCAAACTCAGAACTTAAAAGTTTGTGGTTTCACTTTGTGAGCATGCTAAAACTTCTGAAAAACAGTTTTGTACTACGCATTTAATTGGTATCATGGCTCAGTCAGAAACCGCCAATTATTCAATCAGTCATTATCCCAGAGGTATTAGATATTAACCTTTTATCACTCTATCTTGAAGACTAATAAATTATTTTTACAGACCATGCTAAAGAAAAGGAAGGAAAGAATCCTACAGCTTCAAAAGATAAAGGTAAGAATACACAATACAATATAAAACTTATTGAAAACCACACAAAGTAAAATGAAGATATTAATTTTAAAATAATAATTATAAATCTTTTCCATTATAAATCTCAACCAATCAACATTTAATTGGTTAAAATATTCTACAAGATTTATAGCGTGAGAGAAAGGGGGGAAAAGGGATGTAAATAGAATATGGTGAGCCAATTAATGTTCAGAAATCTCAAAATTAATTAAATAAATGTCACAAAACCACTCTAAGTAATGGTTAAGACCTTTCCTAAGACCTTTTCCTTCTGAACAGTGCAAAGTGTTTAATAGGAGCCAGTTAACAAATGCTGAATGGAATACTTGCATAAATCTGTGAAGAGGTGAAGTAAAGTTTATGAGCATATGAGTGGTTTATGTGCTTTCTGGGATTTGTAAGTTATAATTAAACACCGATAGCTTCAACCAGTCAACTACCTGCAACATCAGAGTTGGTCTGAATCTTTCTTTTATTCCTTATTTTTTAGTGAACAGTTCCCATGTCTTTTTTAATTTGCTCAGAGTAGATGAACGCTCAGCTGAATTTCCTTTCATCCGTTATTTTGCTGGGTGCTTTTTACCCATCTTATTGCTTCCCTCTTTTCTAGAAATAGGCGTATTTGAAAGGAGAAGTGATTTCTGGATAAGTTTTTATTTGACATGTTCTTTAGGTTCTTCAGAATAAAAAGATCTGCCATAAAGATAGACATATTAATATTTATTCTAAATTATAGTCATTATACGCTATTTCAAACAAAGAAAAGAATGAAGAGTTTAGTTCAAGCACTATGGAAAGATGAAAAAAATCTAAAATAAAAGGAAGAATAATCTTATTGCTAGCCATATTTTCAAAATCCTTGAAGCTGTGTTCATTCACTCACTTGTTTAATTGGGCAATCACTAATTAATCACTTCTTTATACAGAAATTAAAATTAAATTATAATAATCTGCAAATGTGGTTCATGTATTGTTCTATTTGTATTCCACTCCTAATGTACATGTGCCCCATTTAGATGAGCTTAGTTATCTGGAACAGAACTGTATATCCAAACTCTCCTGGGGTCCCATGGTTCCTCTCCCCAGACTGCATATAATCTGTTGTTCCCTGATGGGGTTATGCTGCAAAATTAGAAAAGGCACTTCAGTGACAGCTCTGCCCCCTCCTCCTCTGCATGAGGCTGGTATGCTCAGCCTGCTGCTCCTTTCAAAGGATTACTGGGGGAAAAGAAATAAAAAAGAAAAAGAAAGAAAGAGGAGACCCAAAAATTTTTTTCTCTTTGGCAAGAGTTTCTTTAGAACAAATGGAAAGGGGTTTGCCAGCCCTGAACAAGCTTCTGTAGTGTGTCCTTCGCTGAGTGCTTCCACAGCTCTGATTTTAATCTCCTGGGCTCATGCTCAATAGGTCAGCAACTTCAATCACTAAGTTATTAATAGGTCCTTCTAACATGACAGAGGAGGTTAGACCTTCTCCACCCAGCCTGCAGAAAGGGGGAGGCAGGGATTTATTGTAATCATCAAGTGCAGGCCATATTATATCAAATTTCCTACATTTTAGGAAAGCATGGCAAAACAATCTGTAAAAATTCCAACATATTACTTAAAGTGTTACCAACTAGAGCTTCACACCACTTTCTTTTCCCCATGTAATACAGTCATGTATGCCCATTGTATTACTGCTGCTAACAGCAAGATCTCGACCAACTACTCGATGCTGAATACAGCTGTAAAGGCACTGCAGGCTCCTGAGCCCTTGCAGCAACATTGATGTTCAGCCCAGCCGAGCCTGGCCACTCAGATCCTGAGAGTACTTGCTGATGCAGCCATCACTGTTTCCCATAATAAGCATCAAACTTGCACAGTTCAGTGTCTGTGTCTAAAAATGTGGGTGCTGATTAGTGAGCTGAATAGGTCAGTTCAAAATATATTGGCAGAAACACTCTATAGGAAGAACTTATAAAGCCATGTGGGAAAAACCCTTAGAAATTGTGGTGCCTTTCAGGGCTATGTGCTTTCCCTATTGCATTCTGGATTACTACATAAACATATATCCAGCACTATAAATCCCCCATTTCAGTCACTATATTTGCTCAAACTGTACTTCATAAAATAATCAAAGCCTTATTTGCATGCGACTCTTTTCCCTCTCCATCACCTCTTCAAACCTCCTCAGTGGGCCTCTGCAAAGGTTGACCAGGTTATTGGGGCCTTCTTTTCACTCTTTGCAACTTGGTGTCTTACACTCTGTTTCTTAAAGAGGATTTTTCTAGCAAACAAAAATATATTGAAGGACTCAGGAAAGTAAGGATTTTTAAGGCTGCATACACATGCTAATTATATATCTTGAGAGTTTGTTACTATTCATGTAAAACCAACTAAAAGAAGATTTTTAGATGAAGTATTAAATACTTGTGATAACTAATGTTTGCCTGGTACCTTATGCAATAGAACAGGCATCATCATACCTCATTCTGCTTGAAGGATAGGCTAAGTTTGGATGAACAAGAGTGATGCCCAGACCAAAAACCTTATCATAAAGCAAGCTATTTTTCATAAACAGATGCAGAGTGTTTTTATTTAAAGCAGAGACAGGAAAAACAAATCCTTGAATTTGAAGTTATTGCTGGAATACTCTATAGATCACAACCTTACAATGCTACCTTATCTATTTTATGAGGTGAATAAAATGTCTTCAGTCTTAGAGTCTAATTTTATTGGCAGTGATTAAGGAGAACACTGGAAGAATATACTTTCTTTTGCCGTATGATAAAGGACATCTCAAGACTCCTTCTGAATTTATAACTAGCATTTCAGCTTTTTCCTGTATTCACAATAGTGAATACAAAAGCTGAGTTTCTGTTGACATATTCAAATAATGTAAGGCCAATGAAACTCTAAGGTGTAATTTGCCATGTGTGTTCTTGGTAAGTATCTTACCCACCTAGTCAGAGTAGAAGCTCATTCATCCAGAGTCTCTAACAGTGGCACTAAAAGCTCACGTTATATCGTATATAACTCCTCACTGAATTCTTCTACAAAATTCGCTACAATTGCACTATGCTGAGTTATTAAAGTGACAATATTTGTGCTGTATAGATAATGTAAATTCACTCTTACCATGTGTTACATGATTTGTTTTCCAAACAAATGCTCCTTTTTTCCCTCTTGTTTGTTTTTGCCATGTTTTGGGATATCTTTGCATCTTTTCTTATATCGGTTATGTGTGGATAATAAGATTGGTAGGGGAAATAAGTCAGTAGTGTGTATTTCTTTCTTGCCATACACATAATAGCACATTGTCATTAAAGAAACAAATGTGCTGATTTGCAATGCAAATCAAAGCTATGCAATGCTTTTGTTTCCTTTAAAGTAAAAGTAAAATGAAATAACACCTTGCCTGTAGCATTTTTTACCTTAACTTATAACACACTTTTTTTTAAAAAAAAAAGTAGAAAGTTATGTTGTGAGACTCACCTACAGAAAAGCAGTTCTGTAGGTAGTCTGTTCGGTTAATATTTCCCCCTACACATATCTACTTATTTGTTGCTGTAATTTGCATGACAAATAGATCTTTTTCCTGAAGAGTTCACATACTGCTGCTGCTGCATTTTACTATGTCATCTTCCCAACCTGACACAGCTTCACCCCTGGAATAAGATGTGGGAGGAAAGCAGCAATGTAAATGCTGGCTTTAAGTCAACATTATGTTTTCCCCTACCTGGGACCAGCAGGAAACTGGTCAGTTGAGAGCAGAAGGTTGAAAAGTCTTCAGTGAGTTCCTGTTTAAACACCTGAATATGAAAACCTGCTCCCTGGAAGTGAAGCAGGACTAGTTATCTCAGTAGCTTTGGCTCCAAGGGTGGGGAAGTCAATCACAGAATCACAGAATCACAGAACGGTAGGGGTTGGAAGGGACCTCCAGCGATCACCTTGTCCAACCCCCCTGCGTGAGCAGGCACACCTAGAGCAGGGGGCACAGGACTGCGTCCAGGAGGGGTTTGAATGTCTCCAGGGAAGGAGACTCCACAGCCTCTCTGGGCAGCCTGTGCCACTGCTCTGGCACCCTCACAGGAAAGACGTTTTTCCTCATATTTAAGTGGAACTTCCTGTGTTCCAGCTTGCACCCATTGCCCCTTGTCCTGTTGTTGGGCACCACTGAGAAGAGTCCAGTCCCATCCTCTTGACACACACCCTTCACATATTTATAAGCATTGGTGAGATCCCCCCTCAGTCTTCTCTTCTCCAGGCTGAACAAACCCAGGTCTCTCAGCCTTTCCTCATAAGGGAGATGCTCCAGTCCCTTTATCATCTTTGTAGCTCTCCGCTGGACTTGCTCAAGCAGCTCCCTCTCCTTCTTAAACTGGGGGGCCCAGAACTGGACACAGAACTCCAAATGCGTTCTCACCAGGACAGAGTAGACGGGCAGGATGGCCTCCCTCAGCCTGCTGGCCACACTCCTTTTAATGCAACCCAGGGTACCATTGGCCACAAGGAATGCACCATGGAAAGTGTCCTGCATCGATAGCTGCATCCAAAAGTTGTAAGAATCAAAACAGCTGAGCCTGCTTCAGGAGCTACAAATTGTAGGAAATCTCAGGGAGACCTGCTACATGGATAGCAAAACAAACCTCATGGGCATATGCTGCCAAACCCACAAGACCAAAGGCAATGGTTTGTGCCTGTGGCTGTAACAGTGTCTGCTGATCTTTGAGATCACAAATGTGCACACAGAGTAAGATGGTCAAGCTGGGTAACTGTGGTCTCAAGGCTTCCTATATAGTCAGCATAGAGGCTCCTTCAAAGGGTTTCAGCCTTCACACTAGAAGTTTTCTCTGAGTCCCCTGAAGGAGTCCACCTGCTGCTGTGAAGACCAGGCTTCTAATTTAAGTACCTGTCCCTGAACAGTGTGATTTCTCCAACAGCTTCAGCCACCCTGGAAATGAACTTTTTCTGTTACAACTCACACTTAAAGCCAGATGGATAAGTGGGATCACTTCCTGGTACCATGGCAGCCAGGAGGATGATCAGAATTAAAGTTCTTTTGGAAAGGATCTTCTTTTAGCTTTAGCTGTTTTACTGACAATTTGGTTAGCTTTCGTTTGGAATAAATGCTTAGGTGCTATATCCTGTCAGATGGATCGCAATTGGGTGTACTCAGCATCCTGCAAGCTGTGATATTCTCTGACTCAAATCACATACATTCATAAGCCTATGAAATTACTTCCTCACTTTGGAATAAACGATTTCCTCCTAATATTCCCTGATACATACACTTAAGAGGTCAAGAGGCTATTGCTTAAAAATAAAGAAATTAAATATTAGTTGTTTATACAATATAATGTATGTTTTTCCTGTGCTTTCTGACCTTGAACACATGCTCCCTGAAGGACTGAGGTAAAAAATTAGACTTCGGACCATGAGAGAAAACAGAATAATCCTTTCTGTCTTCATGAAGTTTTGGATAAGGCCCTAAGAATTTCTAATCCTGTGTCATTACTTGCATTTTTGCCTTCTCCTTTCCAGTTTCCCCCTTCTGTGAGGTCTATACAGACAGTGATCTATAGTAACTTCTACTCTTGCTTTTGCTACTGACATTATTGCACCTTAAAAATATAAGGTGGTCGCTAGAGAGGATGTAAAGACAGGTCAAGGTTGCATTCGCTTATATTCACAATTTTCATCTTAATTTTGAAATATTTGTTGGTTTTTCATTTGACTGTAGCAGGGAAGTCCTATCTTCTAAGTCTCAAAAACTTAATTATCTCCCTACAGATTCTCTGAAAGGAAAAAATCCCAAGAATCCAGAGGAGTCAAAGGAAAAAGGTAAGTGAAGAAGTTAAGAAAATCAGAACTGGATATCAGAACAGCTATTCAATGCTAGAAACAAGATTTGAGTAGGAATACAAGAGGATGGAAAACCAGATCCATCCTGGCTCCTGTTTAGATTATTTTATCCATGACATTGTTTTTAAAAACATCTGTGCTGTACAGATCCTCCAGTACGGTCCCTGGTAACAACCTGGGCATCTTTTAAATGCATAGATTTGAATTTGCATCCTGGGGAAAATAATAAAATGTATTTTTATATCACTGTTGGATGCTAGTCTGTCAAAAACAAATTGTCTAAATCCCACAGTGGAGATACCTGCAGGGAGCTAGACTAAATCTGGTCCATGTGGCTATGGATCAAGACTGTGGTTGACTGAGAATGAGACTGGCTGAGGCTATTGACACGTCCAGGTGTTTGAGGGTACCTGATACAAACCCGGGTTTTTTCCTGATTTGTTGGCCACAGGGACATGTACATCCCTAATCTTTTCAGTTGCAGGAGGTTGGCCTGCTAGCTGTGCACATAGAGGTGACAGATTGTTCAATAGTGTCTATTTGGAGAAAACCCTATTTGTTGCAATGTGACATGTATTAAACACTACTACAAAGAATTATAAGGTTCACAGGCACTGATGACCTTCTGGAGAGTACTGAAACAGCTCAAAAATTTCAGGGAAACAGCAAAGGCTAACAGAACCGTTCATGGTTCCTGAGCTATAAAGTCACATCTGAGGTCCAAACTGTGACGAAGTGCCATTTTTTTGCAAGCTGGAGATATTCAATGCAGTCCAGATAATGGCTGGCATAGTGCAGAGTACTGAATAGACATAGAGCAAAATGATGCAATTCTGGAAGGAATACATTATTCCTTGTGAAAACTCTGGGGAATGAAGCCAGGACACCACTTGGGGCTCAGGATTCTCCGCTTCATTGTTGTCAGTCCATGTGTCAGTCCATGTGTCTTACCTGGGCACCACAAGAAGATCATAGTTTTCCTTTATTTGTGCTTAGCCAAATTCTAGATTTTCTTCTGCCCTTGGGTTCTGTGTTGTTAGGTACAAGAAAGAGAGAACTAGAATTTCAATGTTTTTTCTCATCTCCTTTAATACTTTGTCATACTGCAAAAAAAATTAAAGATACAATTATGTTCTTGGACTATTCATTGTGATATAAAATATGTGAATGTACGTTCAAAGGATAAGCAATGCTCTTATTTTACACCCAGCTTGCCTGTCATTTTAAGAGGCTATATATATGCAGGAAGCAAAATCCTGTTCACAGGCAATACCCATATGGCCTCTTTGATATTAAAAGAATAATAGAGTCCTGAATGAGTTAACTGGTCCTTTTGTTGCTCCTGAATAAAGAAAACTCCCACTTACCTTTATCAGCAGCCTCTGGCTTTCAGGACCAGTGCTCCTAATGTTTTAATTGTATCAATGTAGATTAATTTTTTATTTTGGTTCAGCAAAAGAAAAATCCATTGATGCCAACTGCTCTGTAGAATTGCTTTCCTCTTTGTAAGCTGCTATTCTTCATTGCCTACTTGAGAGACAGCTTAACAGTTTCCTCAAAATGCAAAGAAACTAACGACATATTGAAGGCTTATTATTTTGCATATCCAAGTCTAAAAGGATGAATGAATGACCTCGTTGTTTTGTCCTGTTCTTTATTTCCATGCAGTTAAATCCATTTAATTATCACATCTTTTTTGCTCTCTACATATCAAATTGTTTGACTTGCTTTCTTTTCAAGTGTCATCTTATTTCTCTAACCTGACTTGTGATAAATGTTAAATGTTTCTTTCTAGATACTGGCAAAAGAAAAGATGTGAAGCCTCCAGCAGCCTTTAAGGAAAAGGGTAATGTCTTATCATTATGTGGTTGGGAAATAACCAGTTGTTCTCATGAAAGGGTCTGCTGGTATCTCAGTGCACTTTCGATATATTTTGAATTAGAGGCTTTTGGCAAAAAGGAACTAAACCTAGCTTCTCAGATAATAGATCTGGTATATTGAAAGGAGCAGTGTCTGACATGATTCAGAAATAATAAAATCATAACCCATATTGTGATGTTCTTTAACCACTGTCTGACCTGCAGAGCCAATATTGCAGCCAGAATGCTGGTCTATTCTGAGTGAATTAGTAACAGAGCTGTTACTGAATTCACATGACAGGCTGAAATTATAGGCTTCACAGGAATGAGTGCATGGTTTGAACTGTAGAAACTTTGCCAGTTAATTTAGTGGGAATTATTTTTCTTTTGCTTTCAAATCTTAAATTAAGCCTTTTATGGAAGTAAACAGAAATTCTAATTCTTAACACTTATCTCTTTTGCACATTTTACTTGATCTGATGTTATGCACATTTGTTATAGTACTGATGGACACATATTACTAACTTTCTCATTCTACTGTTGTGTTTGATATCTTTTCCAGACCCTTCAAAAGGAAAAGAAATTAGGGCTTCAACTACAACTAAGGAAAAAGGTAACAATCCCAAGTTGAGTTGAGCTTAGCATAAGATTCAAGTTGAGAAAATAAATACCTTGTGCAAGTATTCCCAAAAGAAATCCTAGTTTCTTCACTTAGCCATCCATAACTATCCTTGACTGGCATCCTTTGCTGCTGGACATTCTTTTTACCTGAGTGATTAATGAGAGATACATAAAGGGCTGTACAAGCAAGTTGTAGCAGTAGTACTTTATAGCCCCCAAAGTTATGAGGACTTGTTTTCTTCTTTCTTAAGTTTGTCTCATTCTTTCTATTTAAATTTATAATTTCAGTTTGCATTTTACTTTTCTCCTATAACACATTATTTGATTGTGTTTTGCTCTCTTTACACTAGTCATCAAATAAAGATCAATTACTATTTATAATACATGACCTCTTAAACACTATACATTTTTAGGCAGTGATAAAACTGTAATTATAATTCACCAAATACTTTCAGATTTATTTATTCATATCAACTAAATTCAAACAAAACTTAGTTTTACTTTGACATTATTTCCATATTGATTAAATACCACTTGCTCATTAGAAAGCAGTCTTTCAGGTTAAATGTCTAAATAATTTAACATGGATAAGAATATGTAATAACTTGCTAACTAATAACAATCATTTGAGCCATGGGAATATAGTAGTCAATCTTAAAAACTTCCAGTCAGTTTTGAAAACTACTTCAGATAATTGAATAATATTACTCCCTATCTTTAGATTTCCCTAAGGATCACTAGAAATAATGAGACAATATTTTCTCTGACAAAGTTATGAAAGATAACATTTGCAAGTTTTTAAGTGCAGCTATTTCACATAGTCTATGTAGGTAGTATATAGCAGAACAGTAGAAACCAGCTATAACTTTCCACAGTTGCATCATTCTGAAGCGAAGCAAAGACTTAAGTGCTAAGAAAGGAACTAGGGCTTTAACAGTCTGAAACTCTCTGAAGTAGTCAAAGTAGATGAACCTGGATTGTCAGTCCAAGGTCAAGGACATTAGAAAAATAGGGATGCATTATTGTACAATTTCTTTTAGTTTACTTTAGTCAACAGGGAGTACTGAACTGCAGGGGTCTCTTTTGTCTAGTGATTGTTGGTTTAATACAACTTGACTTTTATATCTTGAGCTTCAGGCAAGCAAGGCCTATGGAATTCCTGCTAGGTTCTTGCAACCATATATGTGAAACATAAGTAGGTTAATGAAGAGTTAAACATCGATTAGACCCTTAATTATTTGACTATTGAGCTTCCCATTGAGTTTCTTACCTAATTTTTATCTTCAGCTGTCCATAATTTTTCCAGTTTGAAGACTGATTTATTTAAATTTAAGTGATAATAAACGTAAAATACTAATTATTACAAAAGATCAAGTATTATAAAGCAGTAATACATGTCTGTAAGAGTTTTTAGCTGCACCACTGATGAATTAGCTTCAGTGAAGTGTCAAACACCCACCCAACTATACAGAAAAAATAGGTATTTAAAAAGGACTTAATTAACTCAGTTTGATCAGCCAGTGATACAACTGGGGAATAACAGCTCTTTTCAAGTTCCAAAACTGAGTTCTTTTGAGAAAGGATGTTTAATTAAACATTGTAGAAATTCACTGACTGTACACGAAGTGGTTTATGTTCAGTATATTTGAGAACAAAAGTCAGCACCCCAAAGTGATTAACTCTGCTATCTTTTTTTTATATTTATATAAAATTAAGTCATCTTCCCATAGTAGCTGATAGGGCACATGCAAGATTTTCTTTATACTAT
>VZTV01067985.1:0-22763 GCA_013400875.1 Anhinga rufa
GGGAGGTCCAGGGGCCTCAACTACAGTACAGTAAATAAAAGGTTGCAAGGTTGTATATTACGCAAGTCTGTTTATATCACAGGTGGTTTATTATTTTTTTTAATAGTAGCTCTCTGCAGCTCTAGTTTGTTAGGGTCTGTATTAAGTATTCCTGAACATGCTTCACTTAGCTTAATACATGTCTTCAGAAAAAAGAACGCTGCCCTTCCGTTTGCATACACTTAAAATGTACACCTACATAGAATAATTACAGCATTGTTACATCTGCTTTGCTATTCTGTTTCATCTGGGACACTGTTCAATTTAAATTTATACTTCCTCGCTTTATAGATTTAAAAACTTTTATTTATTAATTGCATCTTGATTTCTGTATTTGATATTCTTTCCTGAAAACTCCTTTAAGTTGAATAAAAAACATTTTGTAAGAAGTGGAAATTTAATTTTGCCCATTGTTCTCAGTCTGACTACTATATCAAGTATCGAAAAGGAGAAGGAATGAGGACTTCAAATGATGTAAAAGCTGGGTCACTTAAGTGCCAAAGTTGAAACAAGATCTTACCCAGTTTTTAATTAGTGCAGACTTTAAGTCAGATGATTCCTTTCAGATTATATTAAATCAGCATTATATTGCAATATCAAGTCTGAGCTGCTTTTCTTTTTTTTTCCTACTTCCTACTTTAAAAACATTTATTGTGCTGCAGAAAATAAATAGATTAAATATAACTTGTTATTTTTATTAGTAGTTTAACATCATTATTAATTTATACAAATTCAACTACTTTATTTTGTCATACAATGACCTTAGTTACAAGATTCTAGCCTCTCTTAAATATTTAGCAAACAATAATAGAAAATAGAAAATATAAAATCCAAATCCAGATTAATTCATTAGAAATCCTTTCTCCTGAATTTTGGAGTCTTTGAATGTGAGTATGTTAGCTTTCGAGAGGTAGATGTGTTTAATCTTAACTTGAAATCATAGGCTTACTTAAACAAAGATAGCATATTTGACCTATTGTTTCTTTCTATTTCTCATATAGAAACCAATCATGTATAATATTTTATTGCAAACTAAACATTTTAGCATTGGTGATAATAATTATCGTGATAGTGTCTGATAACAATCAGAGGATCTGCTAGGAAACACTTTCATCTGTTATCTTTATGAGAAAATGTCTATGAGTAAAGGCCATTTCACAGAATTTAAATTGCCCGTTAGCCAAAACTTTTTAATAAATTCTGCTTGTATTTTACAAACATGATTTGGCTCTTGACTTCACTGTGCCTCCTTTTCAGTTTATCTCACATTTATGATTCCATTTTAAATCAGAGACATTATAATGTGCACGATATAGTACACCTGAGGACTTTCCACGTGAACCCTACTAGAACTGTTAAAGTAAATGCTATTATTTGCAGACATTTGAAGATCTGTGTTGAAACACTGTTCAGGTTTCATCAAGACAGTGCCTGGCATTTGTGTACTATGCAGTGTGTTTGAATTATGTGTATCAGAAATCCTAAGCTATTATTTCTTGTTTGCTTCATGGGGGGGAGCCTCATGTTCATAAAGAAAATTGAATGTCACTGAATGATACACTTGAAATCAAGATCTTGTTAGCTTCCCACACAAAATCTATTAAAAGATTATTCTTATTTTTAATAAAGTTCATTGAGCTTTATGCAATGAGTTGGTATGGGCTGCTGGTAAAGAGCTAGAATTTTCCTGGTGCAAGTGAAAGATATATATGAAATAGAAAATTTGCAGGATAATAACATAGTTTTGTTCTTATCATTTCCCCCTTCCTTTTTCTCCCATGAACCTCTGCTGTCCAGAGGGATATTGAAGCATTCATAGTCCCGATAGTATGAGACAATTGTGCTCTCAGCTTGGTAGGTTGATTTGGGCAGTTGTACCTGGCTCTCAGAAGAATGGTGCTAAAGAAAATGGCCTACTGTAACAGTATTTTTAGGAAGTGATTTTGGGGAGGATTAAATATCCGAAGTCAGTGCTAGGGAGGCAACCCTGCTTCTCTGATACACAACTCCACAGCACAACTTGACATAATGTGATTTTTCTTTTCTGTTTTTGATAAAAGAGTGAAGACAGCCCACTTTATGAGGCACTCTCTCTAAAACCGACAAATACAAGCATCTCTCCAATTTTGGATGAATGCTAAACAGTTGACGTTCATGAAATTTCCTGACTTTGCAAAACCAGGCTCAGGGTAATGATATATTTTAAATACCATATTGCAGTTATTCCCATAATGTCTGCAGGAAGAGGATTTTATTCTTGAACAGTAATAATGTTGTCTTTAAAAATACAGCTTTAATTTAGAATTCATGGTTTAAAGCTCTATCTGCAAAATAATAGCATTTAGAGTAATGCCTAATTAATGTCAATTCTTCCTTATCAGCTTGTTTTCATATCTTGCCAAAAACCTAAATGAGCATGGAAATAATTACATTTCAATTCCCTACCCCCTTACCAAAGCGAAGTGGACACATTATAACATGTAGCACTCTCTGACAAAGTCTTAGGAGGAGAAAATCCCCATGTTCCCCTGCAAAGCATCTTCCAAATTAGAGAAACTGTATAATGTTGTTCATGATCTCCAAACCATATCTTTGTAATGAAAGGAAGAGGGAGTGATGAGCTTTACAATATTTGTCTCTCCTTCCTCTTGTGATCAGTTGTATGTTTTTGTAAGGAAAATTGAACTGCAGTCACCAATATTTGGCTTTGGGGTCCCTCTGTTTTCAGGAAGCCAGTGACTATCCCACAAGGATAATAGTACATTCAGGCTGTTCTAACATATTTGGACTACATTCCAAAATGGGGAGATCACCATATTCAATTTTCTGATGATTTACACTATTGATCAAAATGATAAATGCTTTTTCCTACATGATACTTTTAACTTACTTGGAAAAAGTGAAGTTTTTTCTATAGCGCTAGTTCATATCAAAAACCCCATTTGACTGTCAACTAAAGATATGTCTCTTAGTCAAAAAATAGAGATTCTGTGTTTAGTTCTGGTTTAGAAATTGAAGATTCAGGTTCTGAAGATCTCCCAGTGTGTATTAAAAAGTCATCAAAGAATACTGTTCAAAAAGTAAAATATAATTTAAATAAACTTGAATATTGGAGCGGTGTTTAAACAAAACATCTGAGGGAAGGAAGTATAAGTTCTGAAGCATAAAATTCTTTTTAAGGGAAAGAAATATAAAAATCCTTTTAGTATTCCACATCAATAAGTGGGGCACAGGCCTTATGATGGCTGTATTCCCTGTGCATGTCTAAGTAAAGGATTTTAACTTTACACTAAAAATATTTTCAACCCAAACCACTTTCCTTCTACATGCCAAGACCCTTTGGATTACGTTTATCATACTATAGTCTTTTGCTATAGTGTGTGTATATATACACATATATATAGGGCATCCCATTTCTGGCCTGGCCCTATTTTCTTCAGCCAAAATCAATAACCACAACTATATTTTCCTTTAGCTCTTTGAGCCAGACTGCCTCTGAAGTAACAGAAGTGCTTTCCTGCTCTGGGAGAGTGTATTTGTTTGAGAAGCACTGGAATAATGCTAAGCCTGCACACCAAGCCTCAGGCCAGTTCAGAAGTTTCAAAGTCACAGAGGACTCCCTAGAAATATGTACTTTATAATTCCATTATAAAGGAAGTTTTTAATGGAAGTGAGAACTTAGAGTACCAGTGCCTCTTCTGCAGGCACCTCAGTTCCTGAGGCCACACAGGGATTTAACACCAATCCAAAGAAATACGCCAAACGTTCCTTCCCACCTCCTGGTGGACCATGTGCTGCTGCTCTCCTGCTTGGAGCAGAAGCCCAGCACAAGCAAGGAAGGCCAGTGGCCCTCAAAGCCATAATGTCCTTTTTTACTTACTGTGATAGTCAGCCCTGCTTTTTCAGCTGGTATGAATTAAGAAAATACCCCCCATATAAGGTCAAAACCTGGGGTCAGGTTCCTCCCAAGGAAGGTGCCCCCATGGGACTCCCAGCTGCAGAAGGGGCTGCTCCCTAGGCTTGGGCTGGCTTTGGTGAAGGAACAAGTCATACAGGGTTTTGCAGGGTCCGTGCTCTGCCATGGGACACCAAAACCGGCCAGGTGAGGAAGAGGCATCCCTGAAAGCTTGGTTCTCCCTAAGGACAGCCATACAAGCTCACAGCCCTGGTGGCAGCAGGAGCTGTGCAACCCTGCTGTGGCACCTAAGGGAGGTAGGGCACTACTGTAGCTTCACAGGCACCCCACAGAGCCAGCTCCGAGGGAAGGCTACAACCCAAATACCTCATCCACAGGTAGCTTGGGAGGTGGCTCTGTTGGCCATGCCTTAATTCTGCTTTCCTAAGCAGCCAACTGTGTATATGTCTATTGTCCTTCACTGCTTGTCTCCTGGGAATATGGGATTTCTGCATCTCCTCCAGCTACTGAAGGTAACATGGTGTTTATGTACCCAGACAGCAACTTCTCATTTTACTGAGGTTTTTTCTTTCATAGAAAGCAAGGATAGTTCTGCACTGTCTTTGGACATCTGAGTAACAAAGGGTAAGGTATGCTGCAAAGGATGTGTGGGAGGAGAAGCTAGATAAACTTCAGTAACGCTGTCAAGTATTTGTAATGTTACATACTACTGCAGCAGAAACATAGAAAGTAAAGCAGCTGGTTTTCTATTAATATTCAATGTGAGGGATTTAAACATGTATGCAAAATTGCTATTTGAGATCCATTTTCTACTAAAGCCAAATTCTCTCAGTCTGGCCCCCCAGCAGTGCAAAAATCCCAAAAGGGGTACTCCTTACAAGATCACTCCATTGCTTTTACCTGCTGTGATTTTGTAGTACATATATTTGAAAGGCTGCTAAGGCAGTGAAGAATTGCCAAGGGATAACTGAACCACAAAGGCTGTAGTAATAAAAGAGGACAGAGCAAAATTGAAGCTATAACTCCAAGATTTCCTTGTTATGTGGGAATGTTAGCATAGTCACTAATTTGTTTTTCACTATAGCTTGCTGCTGAGAGCATTCTTTTGTGTTTCATTAGGTAGGAGGCAGCTGAAAAAATGTTGTTAAATAGCAGAAAAAAAGAATTTTGAAGGACTGCTTTTTCTATGCAACCACCACAGTGGGTTCTTTATTCCTTCTCCAGGAATAAAAATGTCTGGTCAAATGGTTGAACATGTTTAATATAGAGCATCTCCTGATAGACTACCTGACTGGCCTATATGTAACTTTACCAAATATTTAATACTGCTGTATTAAAAGTATATTTTAAGCTCTGAGGATGTTGTTTTATATAATACACTCATTGCAGTCCAGAGAAGCTGCAGATGCAGGAGTTGGATTGGCGTCTGATCAACTCAATATAAATAGACTTGTGTATAAATACATATGTATATGCATATGTATAAAATTGAGAAACCACATCAATTCTATAATTATAAAAATGTATACATCAGTAAACCACATCGATTTATTTTATATGTAAGCAATAATAATGAAAAAAATTAACATGGAACTATTAAAGATATAACAAACTCTTAATTAGCCACAGATGGCTTACTTATGATACAGAATACCTGTACTCTAGAGACCCTAGAATTGTGCATAGTTGGTCCAGCAGGGTTTAGTGTTTCAAACACGGACACCCCTCATACCCGGCTGCATTATATCCATGCTTAGATCAGGTCTAGATGTTGGCAATTTTGGGCCTTTCTGGGTCATTACCAGACCAGAGCTAAGGTAGTCTCAGGAGGAATCCCTCAGTTTTCTCTCTTCACCAATGTCTTCTATTGTATGTGTGATCCTGTTACCTAGGGTATCCCAATTCTGTATTGCTTCAGCTAAGAACAGACAGAAACCTCGCCTTTTGTATGTTGGATGTTTATAGGGATGTCAAAATGCACCAAGAAAAAAAAAAGATGATTTGAGAATAGATTAATACATTCAAAAAGGGGAAGGAACTGTATTGTTCATTGGTGTTTTCTATGGCTGTCATCGTGCTTCGCTGTTGTTACCCTTAACAAAAAGGCATGGTTACATCTATATTTTCCCTGCAGATACCTCTGTATATTTAGCAATTTTTGATCTGCTTCTAGACATGAACTTCTGGAAGAAGCTCGGAGAAAGGGTTTGCCTTTTGCACAGTGGGATGGGCCTACAGTGGTTGCCTGGCTGGAGGTAAGTGTTGCCCGTAACTTGGAAGTGTGAGCCACATTTGTAGGCTGCTTCCGTGTGCTCATCCTTACAAATTCTAAAAGAGACCGTTAAAGTCTCCTCCTCTCTCCCCTGCACACTGTGCCATGAGCACTAAGCAGATTTTGACACTAGATGGTGTAAATCAGAAACTAGAGCTGAAAAAATTAAAGCAGGATTACACAGGGAGATGAGGACAGGAAAAAAAGGTTATCAAATGCACTCAAACCCCAAATTTTTGACATCTTATAATTTCTCAATCTCTAAATATCTAGGAACTCTACAGACAGAGTTTATGTAGGATGATACGCTAAGGAGAAAACAAAAATAAGCTATCAAATTTTATTTGAGGTTAACATGAAAGCTACATCTTCAGAATTTTTAATAAATGTAAAGAATTTGTAACTTTCTGTCTTTTTAAAATGTAATGGGAAAGGGCTGAATTACCTAGATATCACTCAGAACAAGAAGAAGAGGTGTTCTTCTTGGCACTTTCACCTGGGATGTGCAAGATCCAGGTTGAAATCTGTCTGCTTTGACAGGCAGCGCCTTCATCTCTGAAATGTGATCTGCAGAGACCTCACCTTTATTTGGGGAGCTTAAATGAATGGACTTTGGAACCTACCCAGAGAAACATTCAGAAAAGCTGTCCATCAATTTAGACAAATATCAATGAATGTTTTAGGTGAAGGAACTATTCAAAAAATACTTATTCATATACTGAGGGGAGGAGAAGGCAGAAAGTAAGGCTGTCCTTATACAAATACACAGTCACTTTTACATGGCAAGGCTGTAACAGTTCAACGCAGATGCAAGCTTTGTTGGCTAAAGAAACAGGCGTCTGTTCCTTGTCTATACCAAGCATATCTATGTATTCCCCTCTGTTCTCGTGTCTGCTGTGGGTATCATCCATTGTTCATCAGATAGAATTTGTAGAGGTTTTTCCCTTCAATTAAAAAAAAAAAGGCCCCCCTCCAAAGCCTTAACAGGCGTATGTTCAGGGAATAAATGAAGGATGAGGAATGAAAGCAGCTAATGCTTACAAAATTTCTGCTTCATGTTGGAATTGCTGAAGAAGGTACCTCATGAAAAAGATGAAATAAAAACTGCAGAAAGGAAGTTCAAGCATTTATGCATGACCTTGGAGAATAGGGTGATATCTTCCTTCTAAAAAATCTCTGATAATATGGAATATTCATTAATTTGGCCACTACCTGACTTTTTCATATGACTTTGAGAGTTCTGTAACCAGATTTGTATCAATCAGAAATATTCAATATTACAGACAAAGCTGGTTGCTGGAAAGGTGTACATTCAAAGGTATATATGTTTTTGAATACTGAGAAAAATCTGCCCTTGATGTCCTCCAGGGTGATCCAAAATTTGAAGACATTTCTGGCAAGTTAAGCCCTAATCTTTTTAGCCTTGATTCTTAGCTGCAAAATGGGATATGCTTCCCACTGTTTCACAGAGGGGCTGTAAAGAGAAATGATGTCTATTAACTTCTGGGGAAATATGATGAGAGTAGCACAGGAAAGCCCATGAGGAAGTTTATGTTGCAGTATTCAATCTGCATTGAATACTGATAATAAAAAGACATGAGGGCAGAAGGACCGAATTTATTCAGTAAGCATCAGTGCATTCAGTCAGCAGATGGACACTGTGTGCATTTCGTACTCTCCTGGGGATAATATAATATGTGAACCTTGGACTAAAACCTAAAATTAATATTAAAGGAGACAAAGGCCAAATTAAAGAAGTATATGTCATACAATTGTGACATTTCCAAACTTTTCAGGGCATAACTTTTCAGCCTTAGCATTTATTCTGGCCATTTGTATGTAGCACAGACATAGTTGCGACATATATTAAGAACTGTGGCTTTTCTTAACTAAAAGGAAAAGCATATCAGTCTTGATATCTGGGTTCTCTGCCTAGAGCAATTACTGTGCCCTCTGTTTAGAAACTGTTTTCATCTAACTACATTTTTCTGGTAGAGACAGCTGTTTGTTAAAGAACTAATTTACCTAATTTGTTAAAGAACTCATTTACCTAATGAGTGGCAAACATTTGAATCTATTTCTGCAGGGTGAATAACTCCCAGTATTTATGCTTTTCTGCTTTTCAAGTACATATATGAAAAAAATTAATGTCAAATTAAATGAGAATATTAAATATATTTTAAAGCTATGCATGGTTTCCTCATGGCCCTTTGTTTAAGTGCATCTGGGTGTAATCTACATAATTTTTGTTTTCATTTTTTTTTACTTTCATGAAACTTTGTATTTCATTACAGTTAGTTGGAATTAGGTCATACTTGTAAGGTTCAGACTAGCACTGGATGGGGGACAGTGACTCATCCCATCAGTGGGAAGGACTTTTTGAAACATGATGCAGTCGTTCCTTAAGCCCAGTGATACATCAGAAGTCAGTATAGAAAAGCCTGTCTGAGCTCATTTGGAATCTGACATTCAAGTCTGTTTTCTCTGTGACATAAAAGTGATCTAACAGCTGCCTTTTAAGTAAATATGTCCTAGATAAGGTATAGACTTGTTAATAACCAGACAATACTTCCCTGTACTGAGAGAAATTAAATAAAAAACCTTACTGTTTGGCTCTGCTTTCCAGATTTGCTGGTGAATTTACTGATGGCATATTTTTAATCATTTCTTTGGCCTCGTGTCCTCTTTTAGTGAGCCATTATTAAGAGAAAAAACTTAAAAATAATGAAATCAGCTAATTCTGATGGCCTATTTGAGGTGTACGGAGAGATAAAGTTCTTAATGACTTCACTTACAATCACAGTTGCTCTATCCCACTGAAATTCAAACACAGGTAGTTGCTAATTGCCATCTACCCAGAACTAATCAAAAAAATCTGAAAATGTAGAATAGAATGGCTACTATCACCCAGTTTCACTGCATTGTATGCTGATGGACAGGTTTCTATTTCAGAAACAGTACAATAGAATACAATGCTACAATGAATACAGTGCTTTTGACATATTATCTAGCTGTACGGTAAAGTACAACAGATCTATACTTAACAAAATTAGGTAGCTGTATAAATGTGTATATAAATTTTATGTATACAGAAGTATGTACACTCAGATACATTGAAGGTTAAGTAGTGAAGGTTGACTTATGCACTTTGACACTCAGTGTCACAAAATCTAGAATATTAGCTGTTTTGCTGCCCAGTGGAAATCTTTTGTTATACATTATGCTTCTTCATCCCAGTGGGGAGACCTATGTACTAAAAAACAGTAATTCACAGCACCAACCCATGTGAGATAGTGATCTGGAAAAGAGTGATGAGAGGGCATACTCTCCAGAGAGAAGTATCTTCTTCTCTCAGGTTTCACAGAGCCTAGCAGTCTCCTGGAGTTAAGCACCTAGCAAGGTATTTCTTTGTTTTCCATTGTACTATCCCCAAAATCTCAGTGATTATGGCATTCACTGCTTATGTCCTCCTCACACTTTTCTCTATAGCATAATGTATTTCACACTGTGAAAAAAAACTTCCCACATGTATGTATGTATCCCTGCTATGGAATTACCTCCTTTGGGAGCAAAGATCTGTAGACACCAACAATCATATTAATGAGACAGCACAAAAAGAGAAAGCTGAGAAAATCTAGAAGAATGCATACTCAGTAGGTCCCAGGAAAGACTGCTAGAAGTGGAGAGTACCTCTTACAAGAAAAGAGTAAAAGTGGTGAAGCAAGGGGCTGTTGCTGACCTAGGCTAGTCAGACTAATGTAAGGAGAGGAAAAGCGTGAAGTGGCAAGTTCATATTTTCTAAATCCACAGGTGATGTAGCTGTGCTTACATTTTGCTGCAACTTCTAACCTGTATTTCTAGCTGGGACACCATACCAGACTGTTCCCAAATTTACAGTAAGCTCAGCCCTCGCTAGGTTGGTTATCTGCACTGTGCTTGGTTTATTTCTACCAAGAAAATAAAAGCTGAGAAGTGCGAGATTGCCCCATGAGTACGCTGTGGGGACTAACCTGGAAAGAGAGAGGAAGCCATTTTAGTACAAAAGTGAAAAAATTACTTAATTCCTCTTAGATTGTTTTCTGTATATGATAAGACTATCAAATGGGCAGTAACAGTGACTTGTGCCACGACTTGCTCATTAAAGGTCTGGGAAAGGAGTAGCTGAGGTGATGGAGGCACATAGCTCTCAAAATAATTCAAAGCACCCCTTGCTTTTAAAGTTCTCATGACAATAAAAGCACCAAGAAGAGTTCACATGAAGCCATGGCAATTTCAAAGGTTCTAAAACAATTCTGGTTTATTAAAGACTATGATGGTAATACTCATTTGTGTGTATTGCCATTTTTATTCAGATTGATAGGTGCCTTGATGATTAATTTCATTTGAGAAATGAAGCAATGCTTTGGATGAATGTGGCCTTTCTCTTGACAGCTCTGGCTAGGCATGCCAGCCTGGTATGTTGCTGCCTGTCGTGCCAACGTGAAGAGTGGAGCTATTATGTCTGCTTTGTCTGATACTGAGATTCAAAGAGAAATTGGAATCAGCAATCCTCTTCATCGCTTAAAGCTCCGATTAGCAATCCAGGAGATGGTGTCACTGACGAGTCCATCAGCACCTCCAACATCTAGAACAGTGAGTCCTGTTCAGCTAACTTTTTCTTCCCCACTTCGCCCTGCAGGAGTCCGTAGAAAGACTTTTGTAGTATGAGAGTAGCTCTATGGTAACACACACTTCACAATCAGTGGGAACTGTCCTAGAAGGACCTATTCATCACTCACTTGATTGTTGATCGCTGATATTTTTCCTTTAGCAGTTATTTTTTGTAAGTCATGCTTTTGATTAACCTTGATGTTACCTAAATGATCAGTATTGAGCATCTTATTTGTAATTTTGCCTGTATTTTTGCCTTTCTCTTCCTTCAAGCCATCTCTCCCAAACAAATCAGATTGTGTTTCTCTTTTTTTTTTTTTTTTTTTTTTTTTACTTTTCTCTTTTTATTTTTGGGAGGGGGGCAGGCAAGGCAGGAATGGGGAGAGGTTATGCATCCTTTCAAATGTTATCTAATCTGAGTCAGCTGACTTTAGGTTCTTCATGCTTTTAAGAGAAGCAGTGACTGGAGGTGTGAAGGGAGAATTTGGAAGGGAGAAATGGAGCATGTGTGTTCAGTGAGGAAGGGAGAGAGCGGGGAGAGTGGCAGCAGATGGGAAGGAGCAAGTAAAGAAGAAACACAGAGATACAGGTCTGAAAGGAGAGGGGAATATATGAAAAAGACCAGGAAAGTACATTAGGGGAGAGTAAGAATGGATGTGCTATAGATAAAAAGCACCTTTTAGTGGAAAATGAAGAAAAACAGGCCAAACTGATGAGAAGAAAAAGAAATAAGATAACAAAAGGGGGGTTTCAAGCTGAGAGGCTGATGGTGATGGCTATGAAAGAGGCAACAGAGACTGTAACAAAAAAAAAAAAAAAGAAAAAAATCAGATCAGATGGGAAACATGACACAGAAGTGAAGGACAAAGACTACCACTCAAGTAGTGCAGCCCAGACTTCTAATACTAAGATAAAAATAATAGTGATGTTAAGAATGATAACAATACTATTTGTATTTTGTAATCTCGCATCTTCATGGATTCATGCAGAATCTTTTGGTGGAAATGAAAACTGAGATACCTTTGAGGAGTACCAGAACCACTGAGTTATATGAGCAACTGGACAACAGAACTCTAATGTTCCTATTGACTGGTCTTTTATATTCACATTGCTAAGGTTTTTTAAATATTATAGTTTCCCATCTGATATTTTCTCCCCTCAGAATGGCTGAATATGTCATAACCATGGTAATACTATGAATCGTAATTTATTTCACCTAAGTAAAGCAGTATAGACTCAACATGATGTTGAATTACTAAATAAAATTCATTCTGATTTTAAGAGCATAAAGGCATATTTCAAGGCATAAGAGTCAGTGTGTTTATGAAATGAGAAAACAGTACATTCAAGTTAGAAACACTGGGAATAATTTTACCCTACTTTTTTAATTCTCCCTGAGTAATTGTCAGCACAAAGCTGCCCTGCCCTGGTATGCGCATTTCTGAGTCCCAAGTTTTTCTGCCTCCCCTCTTTCTCAGGAAAAGAGTTAATTTACTTCAGCTGTCAAGAAAACACAGCACATTATCACCTTATGTGCGCAGTAGACTTCCACACCCCATCCCTGCCTCATCTCATTGTCCTAGTAATAATCTGACTGAAAACAATAGGATGAAGAAAAGTAGTTTTACAAGCTTACCTCCAGACAGAGATATGAGCTAAAGTTTGTATTTGCCACTTGTGTGTGAAATGCAGCTTTAATTATTATTCTTTCCTTTGTGACGATGCTCTGCCAGATTTCAACCATCGGTTCTAGTTGAAATGCTCCATCATGTCTGTTCAGCATCCTCTCATGAAAGATACAGAACAAGTTGTCTAAAGTTGTCTCTAGTTGCAGCTCGGTAGAGGCAAGAACATGGTTGTGCTGATGGTGATGCTATACGCTGTTAACTTACAGTGGTGCTGCCTTTCTTCTTTACCACTGCTTACCTAATGTGGATCCCACCTGCCTCCCTGCGGGCCTTGTCCATAGCCCTCAGGCAATGTTTGGGTGACCCACGAAGAAATGGAAAATCTTGCTGCTCCAGCTAAAACGGTTAGTCTTTTTGCTTCCATTTAAAATGGTTTCAGTGCTCGAAACAGAACTAATCTATATCTGCTTTAATTTCGATGCCCTATCTTCTGAAGGATGCTTCCTAAGCATGCCATTATAAAGTTGCAGGGAGCAGTGAAATTAAATTTAAAGAATAGTTACATCATTTCTCAGCAAAAGAAACTACAAACGGTATTGCAATCATAAAAATTGTGTGAACCTAAAACCAGTATTGGAGTTTTACAGTACATAATAGTTTCACTGCCAGTGTGAAACCTCGTTTGATGAAATTAAATTGTTGCATTACTGGTGCAATATTTGCCCTGTATTCTACTCCCTAGTACCTCTTCTAAACGTAGTTTTATATCTGCTGATATAGAAAGAAATAAAAAAGAGGCTTGAGAATGGTGCATTTTACAACTCAGTGTTTTCATTGATGCTGTCTTTCGTGTCCATACTCGTGTATTCGTGCTGTTTGATTTAGGGTGCATGGAGTGTGTCATTTATTTACTGATTTTTCTCAAACTTCTCCCTGCTTGGTGGGGACAAAAATAAACATTAATAGATTTTAGTAAAACTTTTGTCTTTTACTTGGAACATATGTTATTTTAGGTTTAGTTTTTAGCATTACATCATAACTCCATAACAGAGCTTATAAAACATGATACAATCCTACAGTGAGATGTCTGAAAAATGTATCTTCAGTTTGGAAAACTTTACAGTCAGCCCAATCTATAAATGCTGGGGGAGGTACTGAAGCTAAATTTTGTTGCAGTAAAGACTTATTTTGTAGAAATTTATGCTTGCTATACTGTTTTAAGTTTTCTCATGAACATTCGCGAAACAGATTCTCATCAATAATTATTTTTTTTTTTACAACTGAGCTCATTTTCAATTTTGCAATGTTGGTAAAGATAAATATAAATATAACAATGCCCAACTGACCAGAAGTAGAGTTGATCCTGTCTAACTGGCCAGCCAGAAAAATATAGTTTTGCCATAAAAGATATTATATGAAAAGCTCCTTTACAATACATTCACAAGAAGACAACTTTTTGTTGTGAATGTTGCAAAATCTAACTAGCAACAAAAAATGGCATATCTAATGCCCAGCTTTGTAAGGAAATGTTTGTGTTTTGATTGTGAAACCATAAAAAGTGTTTAAGATAATGCTGTAAAGTTTCACCAAACTATAATGATTTTATATATTGAAAATTTAGCTAGATTTGCCCTCCTAAGATTTTATGGTTTTGGTCTTGTAATTTTTAAGGTAGTTTAGCCCAAGGCATTAACACTGACTGGAGTTATTTTATTGGCACATTTTACATGTATGTTTTCATTTGTACTGAGATTAACATATACATGAAAACCACATCTTTTTATAACTCACTTTTATTGTCTTTTTACCTGCTTTACTAATTGCTTCCTGCTGATAACACAGAAGGAGTCTGAAGAAGGCAGCTGGGCTCAGGTACAACTCTTTCACGTTGTTTGGTTTTTTTCTAATGCAAAGCTGTTATGGTTGTAGCTGGTACAGTGCTGTGCTTTGGACTTAGTATGAGAATAATACACTGACCAAGGGGATATTCCATATCATATGACATCACACCCAGTATATTAACTGGGGGGGTGGGGGGTGCAGGGATGGAAGGCACAGACTCCTTTAGCTGAGCTGATTTTGTAAGCCCACTCCAGAAGCAAGAGTCAGGCTGGCCACACCCCCTCACAGGTGTAGGCAATGATCACCCTCAGTGACAGGTGTAGGGAATGGTCACCCCCAGTGTCTCCCTGCTGAGCTGCCTTGAATTGCAGACCATCCTTCTGGCATGAGAGGGACAGGACCCTGCAAGCTCACCACTGCTGGGGTCACTCCCAACAGGGTGGGTTGGCTGGGGTAGGCAGCAATCGCAGCTCGGGAACCAACAGCATCAGTGGGTGGGTGGTGAGCTGTTGCATCACTTGTGATTTTCTGGGTGTTGTTCCTCTCCCTTGTTCTTTACTCTTTATTATATTATTATTATCCTAATCATTGTTATTACCATTACCATTATTGCTATTTTATTCTAATTAGTAAACTGTCCTTATCTCAACCCACGAGTTTTCTTTTACTCTTCTGATTCTCTCCCCCATCCCACAGGGGTGGGGGGAGTGAGGGAGCGGCTGCGTGGTGCTTAGTTGCTGACCGGGGCTAAACCATGACAAAAGCTAATAGTAATGTAATTAACAATGTATCAATATGCACAAAGAATTAGTGTATTGTGACAGTACCTCAATGATTGAATTATGATTTACACATGTTAGAGTTCATCTAATACAGAGAAAATATTCTCTGGACAGGTTTGTTGGGTGAAGCACAAAGAGGTACATATGCTGTAAATATTAAAATAAATGCCTACATTCTAGAGACATCTTCTACCTCCCAGCTAAATCTAGAAAAAATATTTTCCTTATTTTTGAGAACAGGCTAATAAAATATGCCAAGAGTTTGAGATCTAACATTTCTAAAATTACACCAAATTTTTTTAGAACAATTGTATAAATCACACCCAACTATCAGTCTACAAATGGTCCTGTATAATTAGGAACAAAATTTTTCACTTTAGTTAGACTATCAATTACTTATATTTTTCAACTTCTTTCTCTCTCTCTGTAATATATGCACACTCTTACATAATCTTACTGTCTTTACTTATGCATTCCTTTTCTCTTCAAAATCTCACAAGAACAAGAGATGAGTGGACTACTTTTTCCCCCATAGAACATATATCCAGCTCGCACTGTGTTACCCTTTTCTCTATAATGAGAGGAGACATTAAAAACAAAACCAAAAAGATAGGCTTGAAAGACATGCTCAAAGCTAAGCTCACCCTATTAAGGAGGTGTTAATCTTGCAATTTGGGAGTTCTCTTTTCTGTTAAGTTTTAGGAGTACCAAAATAATTGACAGTAGTGAGATATAAAATCTATTTTGCATCTAAATTGTGCAATCCATATAAAAATAACTCAACATGCATGTGTTTTTTTCATATACTTTCATCTTCACCCTATTGAAATTTCAGCTGAACAGTGAAGTAGCTTAATGCCTGAATGCTAGCTTCTAGGAGGAATCTGATTTGCTCCTATCTTAAAGAATTAATTTATTGAGCTCCACATATGATGCAGTTAGGTTTAAGCTGTTCACAGCTGAAAATATCTCATTAATAGAAAGTATTTGGTCACCAGCTCTTACTGATGGTGAAGCTTGGCTGACAAACAACTGAAATTAACTTTTAGTCTCAAAAGAACCACAGGTGTGTAAGCATGAAGTGTCATTAGATCCTCTTTAGGAAATCCTAGCCCCCGCTAAACAGTGATACAAACTGCAGTTGAATCTCTGGGGCCATGTTTGTATTACCAAGTTCAGTGTAGGATTTGCCTAGCATAAGTATTCTAGAAGGTCAACTGAAAGCAAGTAAGATTAAGAAAGAAACACATTTTGATTTTGTAATAAGTTTACTTGCATTTAAAACTCAAAATAAAAACTATTATTTCTGATTACAGAAAAGTTGCTTAAAATTACAAAGATAGCAGTTTTGCCTGTTGTGTCTTGTTTGCTATCAGTAACATATCTCACAGTGGCTTCCACCTCCAAAGACAAACCAATATAAAACCAGAATGGTTTTTAGACAGGATTTCTAAGCTAGGAATTCTCCCCAGAAATGAGCATAGCAGATAGATATTCTGTCCTCAGTCTGTGGTGCAACCTTGAACAAACTCAAGAATTTATTGCCCCTCTTCCTTTTTTTTCCCCTGTAGACCCTGGCTTATGGTGATATGAACCATGAATGGATAGGTAACGAATGGCTCCCCAGTCTGGGCTTACCTCAGTACCGAAGTTACTTTATGGAATGCCTGGTAGATGCAAGGATGTTAGATCATCTGACAAAGAAAGATCTGCGTGTGCACTTAAAAATGGTGGATAGCTTTCATCGGTATGTTTGCATAAAGACAACATGTATAAACACTTTTATGTGTCTGACATAGTGTTCAGTGCTGCACAGAATAAAAACACTTTCTGTTGTTCTGGCTTGGAAAACCACACAGAAAAGTAAGTGCTAAGTGTCAGATATCTGAATTGAGAGATTCCTTTAGTAATAGTATCTGCTTTGCAACTACGTCTCTCAAAACTAAGATATTGGTACAGATAAATTTCATAATGAGCAGGGAACCATTAATATATAAATAAAGCCTCAACAATATAGAAACAGTAATAATTTATTAAGTGGTTTAAAGTATCAGAAAATGGTAGACTAAGATTTGAACCCCTGAGACCTCATAATAATGAAAAGCTATTGTGTGTAGCACATAAAAGCTGCTAACAGTACAAGCAAATTGACAGTTGTTTGGGTTATCTAGGGATAAGCCAGGAAGCTAAATTGGAAATATGGAAATAAAGGCATTTAGACTTTAGGGAGAATGATGTTTATGTGACAAGAAGTGGAATTTTTTTTTTATGTACTGTCTGATTTGTCACTTTTTTGAAGGCTGATTTGACAAAACATTTCACGGCTCGCAAGGGCTGACCTTTTCTCAATACAATTTTTGATGGTTTGGGTTTCTTATGCTAGAACATTTATTCAAACATACTCATTTTGGGTTTGTCCATTTCATTTTTGAAATCTATGTTTTTTAATGGTTTTGCTCTCCCCTCTGTCCTCAAGATTTGCTACATGGGCATCATGAAACACCTCGTGAAATGCAAAAAATACACCCTACATATGTTCCTTTCTTCAAAATTATCTTTGTTAACTCTTTAAATGTTTCTCTTTAAATAACAGAACAAGCTTGCAATATGGAATCATGTGTTTAAAGAGGTTGAATTATGATAGAAAAGAACTGGAAAAGCGAAGAGAAATGAGTCAGCACGAAATAAAAGGTGATAGTTCCTGGGAATGAATACTGGGAATGTTTCTTCTTTTGAAGCTTGACACTATTAACCCCTTGTCATGCTGTTTTAGCAAAGCATTTAAGCATGTGCTTTTAAGTAAAACTAATGTAAGTCCACCTGTCTTCAGATCTCCTTAAATTAAGCACAGTTAAGTACTTTGCTAAATTGGGGCTGCAATTCTGAATGGCAGTTTGATACATAAATTTTGCTAAACTGGATTTCGGGGACAGATCTTATCCTAGCCTCTTTCAGTCTCAGGAGCAGAAGAAGGCCAAATAGCCAATGGGACACGCTGGGGTCAATGCTGGGAAATCAGAGCACTCAGGGCCCTAACACTGCTCCTGCTTTTGAAAACCTTTCCCTTTTATTTCTTAATTCAAAATGTGTATGATAGAAAATGTTGCTTGGAGGGGTGGCCACTGAGGCAGATTGGTATATAAGAATAGTTACTAACAGAACTGGCCTTATTAGAAGATTGAACAGCTGATTTAAAAGCATTTTTCTGTGTAAAGCTCTCTAGAGCAGTCGCAGGCTCACTGCATGGTTCCTTTTATATGTAAGGATTAGGATTGTTGGTTTTTTTTCCCATTATCAGTAGTGAATCCTTTGATTCCTTTAAGCATTTCCAGCTCTAGTAAATACAACAGTTAACACTTCTCAAGCACGACAATTGGAAGAGCTTAAAAAAAAAGGGAATGAGGAGGAGGAATGGCTACAGTGAAAGCATACATTTGCTCAAGGCAGATGATGGCAAGCACCAATGCAAAGACTTTGACTTGGGTGTGGAGGCATCAGTGTCAGTCAGCCTATGTGTGTAGCTGGAGGCTGACGTGGGGGAATTAGGTATTGGTCTCATTTTCTGATGTTGCTTCAATGCTAGTCACCTCTAGGACAAGGGTAATAACCCATAGCCTCCTTCACCCAGCCTTCATCCTGTTGTGCATTTGTCAGTTAGACAAGGTCCCAGTTGGGATTTGTCTCGGTGATCCCTGGCTGCCATGCTGTGTTTCAGCCAATCCTGACCCCAAAGTCTGGGATGCTCTTGGTCAGGTGATGGAGAATGCCTGCTCCCAGAAGAGCTACGTTAGCTGGACTTCTTTAAGGGTTCAGGAAAAAGCCTTGTCGCTTAGTAACACAAAACTCGGTATTACATTTCCCACTTGCAAGTATAAAGAGCAGTGGAAGTAACTTTCTTTTAATCTTACAGGTGGGGTAGGATACTTTTTCTATAATAGTGAAATCCTCAAAAATGGTTTCCTAGCTCATATTGTTGCCTTAGCTTTATAATTGGCATGGACCTTAACAGCCTAACCAGCTTTCAAAACTAAAAATGGTTTTGGTCTCTAAAATTGTGAACTCATCATTTGCTTTATGACATGTTATAAAACGGTAGGTGGTGACCTGACTCTCAAAATGTTTAATACAAAACTCCAGTGAAGTCTTGAGGAACGGATATTTCTCCTGTGCCCTTGCACTGTTAAACTGTAAAATCTTGCCTAAGAATTGAAAAGGGTATCTGTAGGAGGTGGGAGGAATTGCATTCTGGAGGTGCCCTCTGGAGGCACCTTTCTCCTTTGGAAACATTATTTAGAATAAACATTTAAATTGAAGGAAGCTAAAATCACACAGTTTCTCCCACACCTTGGGTTTTGAATAGGAGATACTGAAGCCGTTAAAGCTCTATGAATAGTTTGCTGGCATTCCTCATTTCAGAAATAAAGCAGTATGACATCCACAGTGCATGCACAACCTGTATAGTTCAGACGTTATCGGGTATCAGGAGACTGAACCAGTGTTATGTCCTTACAGATGTGCTGGTATGGAGCAATGATCGAGTCATACGCTGGATACAAGCTATTGGCCTTCGAGAATATGCAAATAATATTCTAGAAAGTGGTGTACATGGTTCACTTATAGCACTGGATGAAAACTTTGATTACAGCAGTTTAGCTTTATTATTACAGATTCCAACACAAAACACCCAGGCAAGTTTGCTCATGCTACTTCTGGTTAATCTGTACCCTTTATTGCCTTTTATTCTCTCTTCAACCATTTTAATTTTTTTCTTTTCTATCTCTAGGCACGGCAGATCCTTGAGAGAGAATACAACAACCTTTTAGCACTAGGAACTGAAAGACGACTTGAGGAAGTAATTAATTTTATTTTCAGTATTTATAAAATATCACAGTAAAATATAAAAATTAAATTGAATACATGAAGACATGTTAATTCACACATTTTTAAAAAGTCAGTTACAGCTTTAAGAAAAAATTAGGAAATGCCAATCAAGGTTTTTAAAGTAACCTCAGTATGGCTGCATCTTCATATCATCTTGGATACTAAATTTGGCACTGAACTCTTGCTTATCTGAAGATGAACACTTCCCGTAGAGGAAACATGCAGAAAGGAATGGAAGTTTCACTGGCTAGAGCAAGTGGTGGCAGGGGGGAATGTCCTATTCTTTAGGACACTTACATCTTTTCTTTAAAAATAAAGAAGAAGAAAAGCAGATTCTTGATGGGGTTGGGTTTTTTTGGTTCTTCAAAGTTCTTCAGTATGTAATAGAGTGGGATTTGGGGCAGTTATCTAGAATGGGGAATCTCAAATCCACCTATAGAAAATTTTAATCTCAAGGTAAGAATCTATTGCAAAAATGTTCAAGTCTTGGACTTCTGCACATGAAGAAGAATAAAGCTTGTTAAGGACTTGCTGAAAATGTGAGATGCCCATGAATTCTGTGCAGGCACATGACTGTTTAATTCTTTATTAGCACTTTACGTAAGCCTCCTAGTGCAATAACAAACCACTGCACTTTCTGTCACTGTATGTGGAAGAGATCTGACTTTTAAGAAAGTCTACTTTAGCTGATACCAAAACCCTCTACTATATCAAGCCAGAGATTTAAGAAAAGTTTTCAACCCTAGCATTTAAAGTTTCTAAAGCATTTACTTTTACAAGAGTGTCTCAAGTGCACTGCAGTTACTGGATGCAGTGCAACAGAGCAGGGTAGTTGTTGTGGAATACATTTGACAGTGGGAGAGGCTGCAGACAGCAGGAAAATTAACCAAAAAATTTCATTTTGCTTTATCAAATACAACTGTGTTGACAGAGCGACGACAAGAACTTCAGACGTGGCCCCTCCTGGCGACGACAGTTTCCTCCACGTGAGGTTCACGGGATCAGCATGATGCCAGGCTCCTCAGAAACGCTGCCAGCCGGGTTCAGATTAACCACGACATCGGGGCAGTCGCGGAAGATGGCGACTGATGGTATGCAGTCATTTCTGCACTTACTGTTGAAAAGCAAGAGGCTTATTCTAGCATGCTCAATTGACTTTTAGTGCATGTCTGTCTCACACCAGAGTGGCTGCGTTCGTGTTACTAGGATGAATGGAGTCTGGGAGAGTTGAATTAGGGAATGGAAAAGCACTGACTTGGCACACTACTGATTTTTTTCAGGTTTGCTTCAGACTGTCAGTGTTTATTTAAAAAAAAAAGAAAAAAGACAAAAAAAAAAAAAGAAAAGGCAATCTAGCCATCCTAGATCTGCACAGGAAACATTCAGAAAGAGAGGAATTAATTTACTGACTTTCATCGAAGATTGTGTATAATATCTAAGGAAATTTTTCAGCTCATTAGCCTCTCTTGCAGGTGGAGTGTAAATACACTAGAGAAAGAACTTACAAAGGGCTATCACCTTTATTTTCCTATTTGACTTTCAAACTAACTAGCTTAGCCTTGACCATCAAATAACTGAAGTTGCTAATGATTAATAATAATCAGGTGGGTAGTGTAGTTAGCACATACTGAATTTCAGTCTTAATTTCCTCTTTAATCTTTTAATTTCCAAAAGATGCACTGACACAGCAATGATTGGAAAAGTAACAAGCAGATGATAATTAAAAAATAAGTAACATTTAAAAATCATTGTAAGAGGGTAAGGAGAAGGGACAAATCCCATTGCAGCTATTCTTTCAGGTATATGGATGATAAAGCCATGTTTACCTGCCTGAAGTTCTGAGGAGTACTAGTACACAGACTGGCCCATTTCAATACTGCTGTTTATTTCCTCATGAGAGAATTTAGGTCTATGAATAGACTTGTTTCCAAGTAATTTAATACACTGCTTGTAGTGATGACATTCTCTAACTCCTGAAGGAACTTGGTATGACAATATTGCCATCTAAATTCCATTAAAGTTTCTCAGCTCTAAAAACAATGTAGTTGCGATTAGAGATGGAATAATTTACTGATTGTGTCACTGAATTCCATTGGCTCCACTGCTCATGTGCACGCTTTGCTTTTAATCCTGCACTTTTTGGCAATGATGAAGCTGTATGACAAGAATCCGTTCCAAGGCAAATTCCATGTACAAATAAAGATACTAGTTCCCTAGGCGCTTCCATGGCCCACATTACTGTAGTAGCTAAGAACCTTACAAACATTCCTAGATTTCATCTTCTAGCCATGCTGTGATGTGTAAGATATTATTTCCATTTTACAGATGGGGAACTAAGGCACAAGGGAGATTTAGTGATTTACTTGAGGTCTTCCACACAGTTTTTATTATTGAGCTGGGTACTGAACTCAGTAGACTTAAAGGTAGGTAGCTTTGGAGACGTACGTCTTCATCCAGGATTTGGCTTCCTATCTCCCAGTGCTAAGACCAGTATAGTATTTAAACAGCACGATACATACAGTACTAAGACTTCCAACAACATAAAGACAAAATTGAGTTTTAAACTATTAATTTAAGACAGATTTCAATATCTATCATGAAGATGACATATCTTCATATCAGACATAAAGAAACTGAGTTCTGAACCATGCCCAGATCGTGTCATAGAAAGCTACAGAGCAATTTAATACCCACCCTTCCAGTGGGGAACAGACTGATTTATTTTCTTTGTGATTCTAAAGAGGTTCTGGTTT
>VZTV01067988.1:6598-31137 GCA_013400875.1 Anhinga rufa
GGGGTGGGGGGAAGGTGTTTAAAGATTTAGTTTTTATTTTCTCAATACCTTGCTCTGATTTGATTGTTAATTAATTAAACTAATTTCTCCAAGTTGGCTCGGTTTTGCCCATGACAGTAATTGCTGAGTGATCTCCCTGTCCTTATCTCGACCCACGAGCCTTTCAGTATATTTTCTCTCCCCTTGCCCTCCTGAAGAGGGGAGCGATAGAGCGGCTTTGGTGGGCACTGGACTTCCAACCAGGGTTTCAAAGAAACTACAGTTAAGCACTGCAGAACTTGTTAGGAACTGCATTTCACTCGAGTGGAGAATATTTGCTCTTGTGGTACCTGGAGGAAATAAATGTGGAACCCTGCAAACGCACTGGAACTGCCACGTCACAAAACAGATGCCATCAGGAGAGGCTGTGCATAACAGTTTTGAGCAGAACAGATCTGAGTGAATTTGTGTCAGTTTTGAGAGGCACTTCTGGATAAATGAAAAACTGAGGTGTGGGGAAAGATGGGGAAAAGAAATCTCAGGAGAGTCAGACTTTTTTTTTCTTAAACTGTTAAAATTATGTTACTATTTTTTAAAAGAGTATTAAAAAAACTTGTACAAGAGATCAGTTAACATCCTCTCCACAAGTAAAAAACTTTCCTGTTTCAGTTTTGGATTGAACAAGGTGTTTCTGGTCAATGGAACCCACCATTCTCTTTTTCCTTCAGCTTATTTTATTTTTTTTGTCCAGCCATCAAATTTAAAAAAATTGTTTATTCACACAACTCAATCTGATATAAATAAAAGAGCAAACCGGCTGTAGATTCCTTAGATTCTGAATTAAAATGTCAAGTTATGGGAGACATAGTAGGATATTCCATTGTCAGAGAATCACACACCATATAATCCCTTAATTATAACCAAACCTTTAGCAGTAGTTTCACGTACTTATAACATCACTGGCTTTCAGGTATCCTGATCCTAAGCTGAACTCCCCACAGAGCATTAAGGGCACATGTGGTGAGCAGTAGGTCTATGAGATGATGGTTATCTAATTCCTATAATGAAAAAAAGGAAAGCATCTGTCAGTGAGAGGGAAACTTGCAACCCTGGGAGCTTTCGGCATGGGACAGTGACATTGCTGGCTTGTCTCTAAGGAATACCTCCAGAGGGAATTCTCCTTAGGGAAAAGCACAGCAGTGAAGAATCTGCACAGCTCAGAGAGGCTGACCTAATTTGCCTCTCCTTTCCCAGAAGTCCTGCATCCACAGCAGCTGAGTGATGTGCAGAATAGCAGGCACCAACCCAGGGTCTGCATCCTACATTAAATGGGCAAAAGATAACCCATTCAACATGGATGTGTAGGTTCCTCTCAGCTTTTCAGCAGCTTATTGCAAGTTATCTTCCCTCCCTCCTCCTCTCACTCTCAGCAAGGCTTCTCCTGGCATGGATTTAGCCCTGTCCAAGCAGCCAGGTGATCAGCAGTGCTTTTTAAGCCTATGCTGGCCAGAGGGATAAGGGAGACATTCTTTCAGGCTTGCTCACTCACTCACCACTCGACTGTAAAAATTTCTCGTAATCATTGTCCATGAGTCCAAGCCCACAGAAATGAAAGTGGAAGTTATTTTCTTCTGTTGTTTTGAATGTGAAGTAGAGCAGAGCCTGGATTTCATTCTCAGGGCACTACAGGGTCAGAGACGGTGCGTAGACAGCACAATCGCTTATCTCTCCCCAAGGCATTGCATACAGGAAAGAAAAGAGATACACAGCACTGTCCAGGGTTCATTGCTCTTGGCAAACTGCAGCAGCATCCCAGAGGTGAGCAGCTTCCTGAGCCAGCCCAGTTGGAAACACCAGCTCAGAGGTGAAGCGCTGTGCCGCTTTGGCACATGCACAATGGTCAAGGCAGACGCAGATCTGCAGCTAGGCAGATTCGGACTAGCAATGTTTAACAGCAAGGGTAATTACCTTCTGGGACAGCGTGCCAAGGCTTGTGGGCAGGCTTCCTTGCAGGGATGTCTTTAAGTCAAACCTAGATTGTTCTGAGCTGTGGTCCAAACGCAGCACTCAGGACTTGAGGCAGGAATTATCAGAGAGCTACCCATAGTACTGTGTCATACAGAGCACTGGGTTTGATGAACACGTGGTCTTCCTTTGCCCTTCCTACCAAGCATCCTGTGTCAGACAGTCCCCTAATCTGGGGATCCTCATCACACAGTGACCATGGAGTGGGAAAGTCCAGGAGCACTGGTGATGAATATACAGGACTATCCCACTATGCATTTTGTGAGGGCTTTCTCTATTCCTCCTCCATGTTTGAGCCAGCAGAGTATCTAAGGCACTCTTATCCTTTCTATTGTCTTCCAGTGTTATCGAAACCAAACCAAATCAACCTATCTCAGCTGGTTATCATGCTGAGACTTCTCAGAGATTCAGTAGGTGAATCCAATGGCTTAAACCCTATTGCTCAGGAGGAGCAAGATTGTACCCCCTTCTGGATCTCATTGCCTAGGCACCTGAGTGAGCTTAGTCCTCTTTCACCAAGACACAGGAGGAAAGAAAAGCAGAGCACCATCACAGCTGCCCTTCCACCCAAGAACCTGGTATCCCCACTGGGGAGGTGAAGGATTTAACAATAGCTTTCCTTTCTTTGCAGTTCAGAGCAGAGCAGTCTGGGGGATGTTGAGTCTCCTTCTGGCATGCTGGAGTTTCCAGCTTTTGATCAGCAGCTACAGAGCTGAACATCTCCATACACTGTGAAGTGCTCTGCTACAGAGAGAGTTTGAGGGATACTTCCGGACCCTTCAGTTATTTTCTACTGATTGTGTTCTACAACCCCATTGCTGCTACAAAGAGCAAGAGCAGAACAAGACCTTCTGACCCTTGCAGTGCCTTCTAGTCTGGTGCTCCACTGTTGCCGGATCATCAACTTCCAGTAGTGTAAAAAGGAAGGAGACTCACAACGATTCTTATCAAATTCCACCTGCTGCTTGGCAATTAAGGCATTTTTGGGGTAGAGGGGGGAAATCCGCACTGCAGACAAGGCAAAGATAGGATTTGAATCCCAACAGATATATCCCAGTGGCTTTGTAGCGCACTGCATCATCCCCTGCTGCTGGGGTAAACATGCAGTTTGGCACAATCTGTCCCCTTGCTTGGAGGGTTTCCTTACACTCTGAGCATGATCTGATCTTGCTGAGGAGCAAGAAAAGACCTTCAGGCAAGATAGACAGGTAAAGACTTACCTTACAAAATCTCTGGGGACTGTGATTCTAACTTGTGACGACCAAACCAACACGCCACACAAATATGTCACTAGAGTAGCTACTAAGAATAAAAATAGCCAGGAAGTTTATGTCTGTGTTTCCCACAAAGTGCCCACAAAAATCAGTGACTTCATAAAACACTGACCCACAGAAAGACAAGCCTAGATCACTGAAGGTGACATCACTCACTGCTTCCCCTTGGGTGGCTGAAGCCATGGATTTCACCTAAGCCCTGCTCTCAGGTGAAGCTCTTCTGAGGAAGCCCTACAGAGCTGCTGCTATCATCATTCTGCTCCTCAGGCAATGGCTCATCTGACTCCTGTATGCTCTCAGAAAGCAAACCCTTTTTTTGCCTTCACCTTTTCCTCCAGCTGAGCACTACATCTCGCCCCCACCCCTGTCACTGCTAGCAGGCTTGATGGGAGGGCTACATCTTCCTGCCCTCAGCTGGCTGCTCTTGGGAGGGAAGGAAGCTCACCCAGATGGATTTCAGCAGTTCTCATGAGTATTTTATGGTCTTTTACTGATTTACAGCCAGTTCAGCATTCTTGTAAATGGCCATAAATTGGATTGAAGTCATAAATCATAACCAGAGAAAGAGAGACACAGTCTCTGAGTCCCAGCTCAGGCTAAACCACCCTCTATTGAATATACGTAAGAAACCTGCTCCCTCAGTCAGTACACACAGCTCCAGGCTACAGCAATAGTCCACAGGGTCAACTCCCGTTCCTCTTCCACAGGGCTGTAACAGTAGTTACATACTGCATGTGTGTCATGTGCTAAAAACACCTTCTTTCCAACCTACACAGGGGTTGTCCCCACCACCTCTGGGGCTGAGCACTTCATGACCTTTATAGGGGGGCAAACTGGCACTTTTCATACCAGGCTCACAATTTCTTCACACAGATCATCAAGGGGAGTTTTCCGCCCCACACACTACCTTTGGGAGGTGACCGCCTTCTTTCTCTGGGGAGACTGTCAGAAAGTTTCAGGTTGATATTTTTCTGAAACACCTGATTTATTCCATACAGGACACTGAGAGCTGAGATGTGTTGTGTACGCTCCACAAGCCTGGCACCTAAAATCTAGGGGTTTGTGTCTTTCTCTTTTGTTTCCCTAGCTCATTTTTAGAATCTAGCCTGTAAGCATTTCCGAAAGCATCTGACACAGCTGCTGTAAGCTAGACCCTTCATATTCTGTAGCTGATTGCAGCTCAGGAAAGATAGGCTGTTTCTTTCTACGTCCCTAACTTAACAGCAAAACACTGTACTAGCCCTAAACATTGAAGGGCAGGAGGCACCAGAGCACTAACCAGGTCACTCCCCTACCCACCCTTGCAGCTCACTGCAACCCTTCCTACAGACACCAAAATCGAGCAAACCCAAGTGATTGCCCCTGCTAGGCCTTCTGAGGTCCTGAGGGCTGCCAGGTGAGTTGCTTTGGCCCCACCCTCTAGACAGAGCACCTGATGGAGACAAGCCTCAACATCTTCCCTGCAGGCTTGAAGGGCTCCTGCTGTTTCTAGCACAGTGGGAAGGAGTCCTACTGCACCTACAGTCAATGAGGTGCTTTGTTTGCTTAAAGGCATGTGAAGAACTACCACAAAGGCCTATCCAGTACTACCTGCATAGGAATCACAGCCTCAGCATCATGATACTGCAAAGAACTGTAGCATTGCCTAGCTAGCAGCCAAGGACGCAAACCTTGTTCATACAGGCGGCAAACCCTTCTTGGGTCTGTTTGGTTCAGATTTGGTTATGTTCATTTATTATTTAGCCAGATTAATTGATGTAGACTTATACATGCATCTGTTAAAATGGAATTATGTGCCTTGCTCTCTATATATTCTGTATTTAAATACAAGTTACTGGTCAATAGCCAGAATGAAGGGAGGATGACCTCACAGTAGAATACCCTACAAAAAATGAACCACCACTGCTGATGTCATTTTCTAATAGCCTGGAAGAGGAGATTAACTGCTTGCTTATTCAGCTTTTCATTGATTAATCATCTTGCTGTTACTTTGTGCTCCCCCTGTTCACTTGTATCTGTTTCTTTTCCTCACTTGTCTTATTTTTACTTGTTTGTGTGTTACTGGCTTAGTGATAACACCTCAAAGACCTAGACTGGGACAAAACACAAAGATATTCATATTTACACATGGGCAAGGGTGACTGTTTCTGGAGTTCTTTTAGGTTTTATTCCAGTAGTTTTCAATGGATAATCCAGGCGCTACTTTTAAGGGTTCTGTCAAAAGTATCTAAGAGTAAGCCCCAAACTGGTAGGTTAGAATCTCTTTAGAGGACTTGCATCTCTTTAGGAGGAAAATTAAAAATATTTTTTAAAAAGAAAGAGAGAGGAACAAAAATCATAAACCTTGGGGAGAAAAACCACAATTGTTTTGCCACAGTAAATAATACCATGATTAATAGTAATGATAATAATAATATCATAATTGACCTGTAGTTGCTTGCCAAGACTTTAAAGAGGAGTCGTAGTAACTTGACCATTTATAGCAGCATTCAGATTCTTGGAAAAGCACGTTCTTTCAAAGCTGCATTTAGCTGGTAAAGTATTGTCAGCATGCTGATGGTTGAGAACATTTCAGGAAATTATGAGAGGAACTAAATATTATTCTTATCCTTACTGATAACTATTATTTTCCATTAGACACTTATTGTCATAACAAGATTTTTTTGTTTTGGTTTTATTTTTTTTCATTTATTTTCACTCAACACTGCAGGTCTGATCACCTAATCATGTACCTGTATGCTGTACCATGACCAAGACACATAGGAAACAAACAAGCTAAGTCAGAACCGATGGCATCATCACAGGACAGAGACACAGCTCATCTGCCCTGTCACACAGCAGTGATCTGCGACTTGGCCATGAGTCGCATGGACTCACAAATGCAGCTTGGAATCATTTCGGAGCTCCTGGATCAAGGAGTATGGGAAGCAGCATGTATCCTGTGGTTCAGGACCTGGGTACAATCAAAAGCGCTTGCCTGACTGCCTGGACCAGCAGTGTTCAACATATCCTAATTCCTCCCATCACAACCCAGATTCAGCTTTCCAGATGCTTCCACATGGCCCTCAGCCTTTTCCTAATAGGACAATAACAAGTAAGTGAGTTTGACTAATGGCTGAAAACTCTTCCGGCACCAGCACAGCCCAGTACATAGCCATCAGCATGTGCCACCATCACCACTGCTTCTACTTGAAAGGGCTGGGGGGGTAGCAGGCACATCACCAGCACACACACACACACACGCACACACAGCCAGACGCTGCCAACATGGTGATCCAATTTGCAGGCATAAGGCAGTGGATCTCAGTGGTGCAATTCAGCTTCAGTGGCTGTGAAGGCTAAGCCACTTTGCCATGGGTCATTTGTCCAAATGATGCCAGCAAATAAACCCTAAACTTTACAGGATAAGAAACTTGTATTTTTCTTCTGTGTTTGTTCAGTGGAGTTCTAGTCCAGGAGTTTCTAAGTAGCTTCTATTTTAATACAACTAATAACAACAACAACAATGGTTAATAGCCAGAGGAATAGTAAAAGCAGAGGCAGAGGTGTTTGCAGGTTCTTTGGGACTTCGTTTTCTGAGCAAGAGAAGATAGAACTAGCAAAATCCACAAGGTGACACCAAATCATTAGGGTCAATCAAAGTAAAGGGACTCAAAAAATTCAGGTGTGTTGGTAGTTTCTCCATAAATCTCCTGGCTAGGATGTCACCCTCAGGCTGAATAGAAGCTTGCAGTGAATTCCTACCCTTAGAAATAGTTGCCCTTCACTGGGTACTGCTGAATCTTTCCTGTCAGAGAAGATTTATCCACGGGAAATAATTAAAAAACAATTCAGAACTTTCTTCCACTTGGAATGGATTATATTACATTAATTAGAGGAGGGTGGGGGGTTGGTTTGGGTTTTTTTTCTTTGCTCCCAAGGACAAAAGACATTTGTGCTTGCCACAATGTCTTTCTTTACCCCAGACCTCTTCTTGCTACTTTAAATTATCTACATTGTTCATAATGCCGTAATAGTGCTAACCGTGGCATCATTTTCAGAAAAAAAGTGTCTCCCTCCCTCTTATTCTCTCGCACATATGGCACCTCAAAAGGCAATGACAGACTATAAATTCACACCAAGGTTATGGAGACTTTCAACAGAGAGGAGGGAAAAGTTGGCTATTTTTTGATGGCCCTCTCCATGAACTGTGAAGGAAACAACCAGTGCCATCATCAGACTCAGTCAGAAAAACATTGATATTGGAAAGCGTTTTCCACTATGAAAGGTTTGTTCACAGCAAAGTACAGTCTAGCGCTTTTGTGTTTGCGGTTTTTGTGTTTGTGTTTGCTTTGTGTCTTTTGGATCCAGCCATAATCTTATGTGTCAAGACCAACGTTGGGCTTGGTTCTTTGTTTCTAGCTCCTCACTGACACCTGCAGAGCTGGCTCAGGTCTGTAGCAGGTATCTCTCCATTAGGCACAGTGCCACTACACAGCTGTCTGGAAGGAGAACTCAGATCCCTCTGACCCCAGGGCACCCTCTGGTGCCTAAAAGTCCATGTTTCCAGCTTCTGGCCATCCACCACACAGTTCCCCTCCGTTGCAGTGCCTGCAAATGAGAGCAGCTGTAGTTATTGCAGGGCATTAAAAATATCAATATAAACGATGCATAGCAGAAAGTTAGGTTCAGACACAACGAATGCGTAAAAGTGCTATTGTCCGGCTACTCATGTATTCTTTATAAAAATCTAGCAAGAGAGAGAAGTTTCCAAGCAACGCCAGTGCCTTCTTTAAAGATCCTCTCCACTGCAAAACTCAGACGTTGTCTGCAGAGCGCACTGCAACTTTGGGCAGAGGTTCCCCAGGCCAGCAGGGACCATGAAGGACGGCACCCATTCAGCAGTGTGGGGACTGCTAGAGCTGAGGCAGGGCCAGGCAAGTGGGCTTTCCCCACTTTGGGGGGCCTAAGCGGGCATCTCTGCTGGGATGCAGCTCCCTGTACTGGGAAAGTGCTAGGTAGTGAGAGTCACTGCCCTGCCCAGCACTTCCCAAAGAGCCAGGCTCTGCTTTTCTGATGAAGGGCTTCTTCACACAGCAAGCCTCGGCAGGGAACAGAGCCAAAGAGATTCATTTCTGCTAGCCCTGTGTTTCACAGTCCTTTTTTTAATTGGGGTAAATAGAATTAGAATGACAGGTGCAGAGTGATGGCTTCGATGTGCTATTTGTCTGGTGAGGAATTTGTGAAATATGTGTTTTTCTGTAGAGAGTGCATGGCTGTAAAGAAGGGCCAGAGTCAGCACAACCTCAGACCGATGGAGAATAAAGCATTCTAGTTTTGTGGCCATTGATCTGATGACACTGTGGGTAATGGATGGACAAGGTTAGTCTCAGAATGTCTGATTTTTCTCAAATCATTGCTGGAGTCAGACTTAAGGTTGCTTCACCGTGCAATTCTGTATTTATCGTTATTAGAGATTCTCATATCTTCACATTCACTTTGAATTTCCTACGCTTTTAGATACTGATGGGTTTGGAAGGTTTTTTTAGAGAAGCATATCATTCTGGAAAGATATTTTTACATGATTATTTTTGTTTACCTGAATTCTATTAATATTCCCCTGCAGCCTTAGATCCATGTTTTTATATGGAATTTTCATTTTGCAGTTCATGTTTTTCAGGTTTTCTCTTAATTGTTTGGGAATTAAATGCTACTAATGGGAAAAATCCTTCCTTTTTTTTTTTAATCAAAGTGCACTCATTTTGAGAGAAGGCTTAAATTCAGGGAAGAGGAGATCCTTGATTAGTTAAGTAAATCTAAGTAACACAAACAGGTTCCAGACCTGTTTGGGGCTATATTGCAAGAACAGCTATTCTTGGGGAAATGTTTCTATGGTATATTTTGTTATGAGGTGCTGCACACTTTGCCTCAGGTAAAGAAGCCTTTGAAGAAAGAGCTGTGGCAGGAAAAAGCAGGAAAGTGGCAACCAAATTGCTGCTTGCAAAAAGAAGCGAAACACTTCAAAGCACTTATGTATTTCCATAGCACCACCTGCCACTGAAGGCATCAGCTGTGGACTGTTAAGTCCGCCTGTAGCTTTGAAGTCCCTTTGGATGCTTTACTGCTATGTAACTACTCCCAGATAACCACATTATTAAAACACTCCCACTTCCAGTTGCAACCTGCCAGAAGATGGTGTCCTATCCTATCAGACACAGGTCTCAGCACAGTGATCCAGGCATTCGTGACTGATTATTGCAGCTAATATCTAGTGAAGAAGCAGGCATCCTGGAAAAGCTCCAGTTGACAAAATGCAGTCTCTGGTCTCCCTAGCAACACCGATTACTGTGAGAGCATCACCCTGCTGCTCCCTCGTTTGTACTGGCCACCAGTGAAGACAGTCACCTTCAATGCCTCTGCTCCAATACTCCGACCCTGCCAAGAGTTTTGTCTGAGTTTGTCTGAAGAAATTCACCTCTCTGCATAACCCCACGGTTACTACACCGTGCTGGAACAAGAAGACTGTTGACTCTGAGGATGCGGTCTGTGTATGCTGGAGACAGGACTTCCCTCAGCTTTCATTGCATTGAATTACTCCCAGGAATAGTGAGAAACATCATGGTAGTTCCTGCCCTCTCCATGGAGAACGCAGCTCCCCAACATAGCCCTCCATCAATGAGCTTTTTGCACTCACCCAAGTGGGTGCAAAACATAACACACAACACATCCACACACCCACTTATTAGCACACACAGAAGTCTAAACAAACAAATCACCCTATAAGCTACTCAGGCTCTTTCCCCTGCAGGGCAGAGGTGGGGAAAAGACAGAAAGCTTGTTATTTTTGTTTCTATTTTCTGATACTTGGATCACCCTCAGACAGTGTGCTTCTGGAAGTGCCTAAAAAACCAAGAAAGCTGTTGTGGTCAGAAGCGGTATATGGTGTCTGGCCCATAAGCCACCCAGGGGATTCCTATGGGCACTGGGAGGGATTCCCGCACTGCCCTCAGCCGTGCAAGCGAAGATACCTTTGCAGAGCACTGCTTGGGGTTGTGAAACCATACCCCCAAATCAGCTCTCTGCTAAGCTGCCTTAAATCTGTTAGCAGGTCCTGAGGAATGACCCACAAATCTTCTTACGAATTTTTAATTAATTCCTTTCTGCTGAGTTCACTCCCCTTTTTTGCTGTGTTTCCTTGAGCAATCTCACAAATCAGTTTACTGGCAGGGATGTTTGTAGACATGGCAAATTTTAAGTCAGTGTTGCATACTATTTGCAGAAAGTGCATTTTGAATCTGTTATTACAGGTCTCTTCACTGTCTCTATTAAAAAATATTTCCACTAGAAGAATGAAACTCAAAACTCAGGCTCGTGTTTGTACCCCGAAACCCCTAGTAGCTGAAAGGAGAAAACTGATAGCAAGCAAAAGCCGTCCACATCCTTTCTTAAGCATCATTTTGGTTACAAGAGCAGCTGGGCTGGTTCAGATCACAGGTCCCTCTACCACAGTATACTGTCTCCCGCACAACCACAAGAAGAAATTCAAGGAAATGTGTGAACAGAGAAACTACTTTCCCAAAGACAAGCATGCCACAGTATAAACTGTGTTAGGGATTTTGCTGTTGCTACTGATATCACAGGGAGGTGTTTAAATATTCAGCTAAGTGAGATACTATGATTGATCAGACAAACAGGTTGATTGAATAGTTGATCTCATCTAAATCAAGGAATATACACATGCTTTTAACATACAATGATTTTCATGGAGAATATCAAATACTCTGTGTGACTCACAATAAACTATTTTCAACCCACACCGCAAAATATTTCTGCCTGAAAACTCTGAGCGAACATAAAAATGATTACAAATTATTGGCCACTGTGGCTTGAGCATGAACAAACTGTGACCTCAATAGCAGATAACACCTGATGGAACAGGGCAGGTTCAAATGGAAACTACACGCTTTTTATAAAAGAGCAAAGGTGATTAGCCACAGCAAGAAACTCGCACTGGAAGGAGAGGATTGCCCATCTTTGAATGTCTTGAGATCAACAACAGACCTCATTCAAAGAGTTACTTTTTAGCTAAACACATATTATGTTTTAGTCAAAAGCAAATTATTGGGTCGATCCCGGGGTAACCGGGTGAAAATTAATGGCCTGTGATACTTGGAAGGTCAAAACAGGTGGTCTAGCAATGCCTTTAGCCTTCAGCTCTTTGAGCCTATGCATGTACAATGGACACGGGGTTCATTATAAAGAGTGGCGCACAGCCTCAGCTGGTATAAATTGGCATTTGCACCGATTTACGCTTGATAAGCATCTGGTCAGGCTTGCTCAGCTGTACACTCTGGCATGCGATATAGTCAAGTTTAAAACTAACAAATGACTATAGCTGATCAAAGCTCATGGCCCGATGGTGAGCGGGGATCGCAGGAACCTCACCCATGCACATGGACCTGACAGGAGAAGTCTCAGTCTCATCTGCAAGCCGTTCCACTTGCAAACTGAGGAGAGCAGACTCCCAGGGAGGTATGTTGCAAGCTCTGCTGTCTAAGGTGGGCTTCCCTGGGTTTTATGGGGCTCTGGAAAGAGTGCTGCTTTGCTCACAGTTTCTCCCAAAGCTGCCTCCTCACCAGTATGCCCGCACCATTCCCTGACCCAGTGACATCTCTGGACATCTCACCTTCCGTTGTGTTTACTAGTATATTTTGTCCTAGGGTTTATAAAATTGAGATCAATTGGGTTTCTTACATGCTGCCATCAGGTTAGGGTAGTGACAGTGAACATTTCCCTTCCTATTGTCTGAAGGCTAATCTCAAAGGGAAAATTCAAGTTACTCTCAATTTCTGCCTGTTTCTACTTGTCTCCCTATGTATCATGCTACTAGTGTTTTCCTGTTTCTGAAATACTTTTTAAGTGTGTGTAGGTTATCATGCTCACAGTAGTTGCTGTTTAACCAATCTCTCCAGACTTTATCCTTTTAATCTTTCTTTCTAAATCAATTCCTCCACTCCCTTGATCATTTCAGTTGCTCTCCTTTGAACAGCTCCTGTTTGTCAATAACTCTTCCTAATGACTCATGTGGAACAGGAAATATGTGAAACTTCAAGGCGTAAAAAACACAGGAGCAGCACAGGTTCTGAGTCCTGGATCCTGGGGATTCATGATTGTAATGGAAAAGCAGCCTCCATGGAATTTGTGAGCACTGCCTGTGGTGTCTGTCTGCCCTGGCTTTTCACACAAAGCCTGTGGGACAGCAAGAAACCCTGGCAGTGTGGTAATGGATGTGCGCAAGCACCCAAGGCCTGGAGGCCATGCTCTGGCCTCATTAGAAGATGTGCAAGAGATCCCTGTAGGTACAACAAGCTAGTCTGGTTTGAGAGTGGCCCCAGGGCTTGGAGGAAGAAACTATAGTTTCTTTAATGGTATAGTTTCTCTAACGCCAATTTACACTTGACATGCATAGGAGAGTGGGGAACAGCCAGATGATATGAGGTCATTTACTACAGCCATAACATACTTCCATATGATGCGCATGCATTCTCCCCACAGGTGGGAGGTAATGCTGAGAAGTAACACCATGGATAAAGGGGAAGATATAGTCGTTTATCGAGGCATTTTCTAAAATATGGAAATCCAGCCCAAATTATAGTAATATAAGAGACTGTAAAGTACAGCAGGGGAGATATAAAATGGAGATTAAGGAGGGTATAAGGAGCTTTGCTGAACAAATCATACCATGGCAAATCCATGCCCAAACTCTGTGGGCACCTGACTTCCCCCTGGGAGCAAAACAGTGCAGTTCTGCTGAGTAAGAAGACAAGAGCTGGTTACAAAGGAGAGCTCAGGGTAGGGAGCCATCCCTTCCACAGCACAGGAGCTGTCCTACAGAGGCAGCCTTCATAACGATGCGCAAGATGTAAGCATGGTGAGCCGTCAGTTGGCTCACCCCAGGGAGGCATTTGGGGTACATAAAAAGTTGCCTCAGCCATTCAGTAAAACAACCTCCTCAGACTGACACTGCAGCTCCATAAGAGTGGGGATGTGAGGAGATTCCTCTCACAGAGCTCCCCAGTCTCCTCTGCGGCTCCAGCTTCTGCTTAGGGTGATGGTTTCTGCCTATGAAGATGACACAGTAGGGCTAGTGACTGGTTAGAGCACCATGTGTAGCTCAAGAGGAGGCCAAATGTTGCCTACTTTCCAAAAGTATCAACTCTTTTTTAGACTTCATCACATTTTAGTGTTGTGGAAGAAGCTTCTTAGAGATAACTTGCACAGAAACAAACTGAACAAGGATACGAACCAGGAGCCAATCCCCCCTCAGGAGCGCATTGCCTTGCACTAGCTGATGTGCAGCAGCTCATCCATCTGTACTGGGGCAACATGCATCTTCCTGTCCAAAGCAGCTCAAGCATGAGAGCCCTGTAGGAGGGTAGCCTTCGGAGTTAGGGGGGACAGCACCTGGGAGGTGCCAGGTGAGTAGCAGGCTCTGGGAGGAGGGGAGGACAGACAGGTCCTGGTTTGATGCAATGCAGGCAGGCTCAGGATGTTCAGCTACACTTGCGAGTCCCCTTCCTTCCTGGGCCTGATCCAGGGCCTGCTGCAACTTTTAGTGTCTTCCAGGCTTAAATTGAGTCCCTGTACATAGTGGAGAGCTGTACACATCATTCATTGCATAAGCCAACCTTTGAGCCTAATGCTACAGAGCAGCGTGCTAAGCTGCTGCTGGCCATGTGTGCAGCAGCTGGGAGGGTCAGCAGAGAGACCTTTGTCTCTGTAACACCAAATGGACATTTTACAGGCCTTATTTTCCTCTCGTGACAGCAACAGCTTGGCCAAGTGTTCTTCTGCTTGGGGACCTGGTGAATCGCTTGCGCTTTGGAACTGAAAACACCTTGTTGCAGCAGGAGAGCTGCCTGTATGCGGGGAGAGGCAAAACATCCCCCTCTGCCATGCAAAAAGGTACTTTGAGGATGTCAACTTCTTCTCTCACACTGGTGGAAATCATCTCTCCCTCTCTGTGTGTGTTGTTTTGTGTCCCCAGCACTAACAGAGCTCTGCCCATCAGTTCTCTCAAACAAGGTGGCTGAAAGTTGCTGCCTTGCAAAGACAGGCAAGTGGATAATGGCCATAAATATTGTCTTTATGACTGCCTGGCTAAGCAGAAGGCTGAAGTGGGAGGGCTGAGGTGGCAACAGCACAAACTGTTTTGGTAGCTGAAAAGGTAGGAGAGCCAACACCAGAGTTTACCAAACCCACTTGCTGCCTTAGGCAACTTGACACTTCATCCATGGCTGGAGTGGGACCAGGCACATGGAAAACAGTAAATTTCTCTCCTCTGGGCTTTTTCACCTGGAGAGGTGAGGAGAAGAGTGAGAAGAAAGAGTAACTCTTGGATGTTTGTGAAAGTCCCAGGCTAAGAAGGGTCAGAGGCTTGAGAAGATGGTGCAGCAGATAAAGATGTGAACTTCGAAGTGGATGATAAGCATCTGTGAATGCCCAAGGAATGGGAGTTCAGAGTAGTTGAGCTATTAACCAAAGCAGGCAGTGGCTCATTCAAACAGCTTTTTGTACAAGTGCCTGTGGGACTGAGGGGCTGGGAGCGAGGTGATTATTGTAACCATGTTTTACAAAGAAGCTAAAGATGATCCAATTATAAAACGGAGGGCCTTACCTCAGAACAGGGAGAAAACACTGAAAAAAATCATTAAAGATAGAGTTAGAAAGCTTCTAGATGAGTCTAACGTGATAGAGATAAACCTGTCTGCCAGTTTCTGTAAGTGTGACTTGTGCTTCTCTAGCCTATTAGGATTCTGAGGAAGAGTTAATGAAATACTGGACTGAGGAGAAGGGGTGGGGGGGGGATATAATTTATTTAAACTTTTCAAAAGCCTTTTGATAAAATCTTTCACAAGAGGCTATTAAAGAAATTTGTTGCCCGTAGGGTGGGAGGCAAAGTCCTGACATGGATTAAAACCTAGATAAGAGGTAAGAAACAAAGGAAAGGAATAAGCATCCAATTCTCTGCATGAAAGGAGGTTAATAGCAAGATGCTCCAGGGATCAGCATCGGGACCAGGGATGTTCAATATGTTTATTAACGATCTAAGAGAAAGAGGAGAACAACAGAGATACAAAATTTTGCTGATGGCACAGTTTACTTCTTGCGGGCAATTTATTGGCTGTTTGACTCTCTTCTTGTGTTCATGGCTTGTCTATGAATAGATCACCAGTTTTACTAATAGGCCTATAAATATAATTGGAAGTATGGCTCAGTCTGGTGAACGGTACTGAGACTGATTGCAGGAGGAGACCTACAGGCACTGGAACATCAGCCTGGGATGGATGCAGAGACACAAAGCAAGAGAGTTTCTGCATTCAGCCCTCCATCAGCTCTGTAAGTGCTGCTTCCTATAACTGTGCTGGTTCTTATGTCACTGCCTGCTAGTGCACAAGAATGACTGTGGTATAAGCAGTGTTAGGGTACCCACCCATACCACCATCACAGCATTTCAGACTTAGACTCCTGTGTGGCTTGAATCTGCTATGGATTCATTTGAGCTTGTGGGCCCTTTGCCAGCACCCCCCAAACCATTACCCATGTGTACATTTCTTGGGGAAAACAAGCACTCATGCACACACCTTTACCTGTATCACTTCTGCATTCCAAGTCCTGATTTGGCAGATCCTTCCCCATGCAGTCAAGCTTTTTGCTGCAAGCTTTAGGAATTAAGTGCATGCTTCACCACATCACTGTACTGCTGCCAGAGATGCACTCCTACAGCTGTGTCGTACACCCTGCCCCATCCGGATCCACTTTCCACACTGCCTCCACATGCTGGCCTTCCTATGGCTCCTATTCACTATTCATCACACTGAAACACTCAGTTCCTAGCAAGGTAGTTATTGTAGGCAAGTTAAAAGTCCTCCTTCACAGTCACTGCTGCCACATAAGTTTGTTCAACTCTCTGTATTAAAGTCATTAGTGCCAGGCAGCCCAGGAGAAATGCTTTATGTCGACATTTTCATCTACGCTACAGCAACCATTTTTTTACACAGCTGAGGTCGCTGCCTCAGAGTACCTCGGCATATGCTGGAGGCTGCCTGTATTTACAACCTTTGCCACACAAGAAACATCTCAGAGACATGATTAGAGGAACTTACATATTCAAGTAATTTCTTAAATTGAAGCTTTCTTGAATTGGTCTCCATTTGATAATCACCCACTTCCAGTCCAGGGCTACCAACAGAAACCCTTTTATTTTTTTCCCTGTGGTCATGAAATTTCAGTTTAGGTCGGTCTCCTGTAAAGAGGATATAAAATTTCTTGTCTGACCAGACCAGGTTGCAAAAGTTCCCATGCTGNTCCTTGGCATGAAAGGTGTTACTGCTAAGGAAGAAATTCCCAGGTGCTATCTGATTCGGCGGATCCTCTGTGACAAAGCTGATTACTCAGAGGTTTATGCACATCCTTTCCCCCACCTCTTGCTGGCTACTGAGGAATGAACCGAGGAACAGGGGTACTCCTGGCGTAAGTACCTTCAAGGACCGGTAGCAGCAGGGTTGATGCAGTTGTCCTCATGCTAATGAAGTCTGGTGTTTGAAGGCAGCAATTCCTCCTGCGATCTGCTGGCATTGTCACTTGACACTTCTCGCCAGCTGGTGAGTAGGAAAAAAGAGTGTTCTAGTGTCAGTGGAAAATAAGTGGCTGCAATGTGTAGTCAAGTTGCTGGAGGTTTCATAATGCTGCCTTCCGTCTTTTATATATATATGCAACCACGTATGAGCAGAATGGCCTCCATCTCAAAGCTACTCCGTTCTGTCAGAAACAAGCTGGAGCAGCCAGGCGGTCGCTTGACTAATGACAAGGGGAAGGTGCTAAGAAGGCAAATGCAATACAAACTCAAGCTCAGCATGCTGCAAACAAATTGAGCTTCTGTGCTAAAGTTGTGAAGAAAAGAGATTTTCCTATTACTTATACAGCAATCCTAGACATCAGGGGAACAAGCAAGCTGGAAATGGAAATTCCTATTGATGAGAAGAAATTTGATATTATTGTCATTGCCAAAACCTGTGGGGATTAGTCACATTACTTGGAATTTTTAACAGTGTAGTTACAAACATTTAAGGAAAAACAGAGTGAACAAAGGCATAAGGGTGATGCTCTGCATTAAAGATGCCACTGTGTTTTTCAGTTACTTGATTCTTGGGAGCAGAGACTGATCCTTACAGTTACTAGTAAAACTTTTAAGAGGGTGACTGTTGGGGTCTTTCAGACACCACTAAATTAACAATTTAATAATGATTCTGCTCATCTCTGTAGCATATGAAAATACAAAATACAGTTATAATGGAAGGATTCCAATTTGAAAAGATGCTAGAGGTTTTATGCAGTCAACAGGAAACATCACCGATGTTTCTGAAGTGTAGAGATGATAGTTTTCTTCTGTGAAAACATTACATTCAGGTTAAGGTAAAAGTCTACTGTTGTTCTCATTGGGAAGGATGAAGAAGAATGAAATGCTGGCCTGGAAGCTGTCGGTTGACTCTGGAGGGTAGGTCTCAAGTCAATGAGGGGCGCAGGCTGAGATAGACAGATGTGGAAATCAGTATAAAGTAAAAAAATTCAGACTTACTGAATGTATTCAAGAACACATTGCAGTGATACATGCAGGCTTGATAGGAAGCAGCCTGGGAGCCATAAATAAAGAGAGACAAACATTGAGGACAATTATAAATAACTTAAAAGAATTATAAGCTCCTGGACTGCAAATTGGCATGAGAAACTATTCAATGATCCATGCTTAACAGCATGATTAGTGTATGACTGGTTAATAACAGTGCAGAGAAATGTCACTGGGAAAAGCAAGCATATGCACCTGCATAAGCTTTTGGACAGTATTAACAGCATAAACAGGTACAAAAATGGTAGGAAAAAGGATTGCTTTTGTATTTGTGAGTGTCCCTGCACCTGCACACACATATCACACCCCTACAAATGGGCTCACACATGCCTGTCCAAATGATCACCTGGCAGATAGAGTTAATAAAAGGTTATACTCACTGGATGCTCATTCAAACCTGTTGCAGCAGAAGCTGTCAACCCCTGGAAGCAGCTACAGGGACTAGTGATCATGATTTGATTACACTGAATTTGAGCACAGGGAGTATGGTGCCATGCAATAACATATATAGATGTATATACTTGGCCCTCTGGAAAGGCTAACTTCCCAAATGTCAGAAGTAAAATTTATTAGGAGAGAGCATGCAACATGTATGTATATATTTGTATAAATACTCATTTAGGTATGAATGAGAATTGGGAGCTCCTTCAGCAAAGTCTATGAGAGGCCTCAGAGGCCACCATGGCACAGTCACATAAGAAGATGACTAGGGAGAAAAATGCAGTAAGACTGAGCAGTGAGAGAGGTAGCGTGAAATTCAGAATGCTTATGTACCATGTTGGGAGAAAAAAGAGAGAAATGCAAACAATCAGTATTAACTAGAAGATTGAAGTTCAAAATAGTTATATGGGAACCTAAAGATCACTCTATATTTAATCCACTTTCCTTTGTATAGACAATAAAAAGAACAACCTAAGTCATAAGAGGAGAAGTATTAACACTTGCCATGTCTCTCGCAGCCACCAGAAGCCCAGACTGAGCAGGTAGGAGGCAAGAAGGACCCGCAAAGGAACCTGACCAAATGCAAAGAGCTTTCTAGAGCAGTGCTTACACTGCAGGAATGAACGCTGCATGTAGTTTTTTACTAGCTCTCTATGGATCTGTGCTTTTCCCTCTGCACTTGCCCTGAGAGAAAACATGTGTGCATGAAAGTAATTTTGTCGGAGCTGGGGCATTCCTCGTTTGTGTTATTAGGCAGCCCTGAAAAGGAAAAGTAAATAAGCAAGCAGGTCCACAGTGAGGGAATCTGACGGCAAATGCAGCTGCCCAGCCAGCTTCCCACTGGCAAGCATAGGTATCGAGGGAAATCAGACACCAGATCTGAACTTAGTGACAAAAGCTCCAGCCCCAGCAAGCCAGGAGAAAAGGGCTCCGAGCCTGCGCCCGCTGCAGCAGTCCTGTGGGCTGTACAAAGCCTTGCCACAGAGGAGCACAGCAAGCTGCAGGAGCCGGAGTGAGGCTCCAGTAAATAGCAGCCTTCTCCCCACCTGTCCCCGTGATGTCTCCTTGGCCAGGGAATACCAGCAGGATAGAGGGAGTCTGGAGCACTTGCAGGTGGGAGGACCTCTGCTTTCTGGCAGGAATGTGACGTGAGGATGGTGGGGAGGGGAAGGAGGTGGTCAGGGGAGTGCTCCCTGTTTTGCTGAGGGAGTGGGGGAAGTTTCTGCCCCCTCCCCTTGCTAAGCCAGTGCGGCTGGGCAGCAGTGCCAGCCTGATGCTGGGTGTCACACTAACAGTCCCTTCTAGCCGTGACATTTCTGAAGTGTCTTTTCAGACCCTGGCGTCACAGTTGACTCGCGCCCAGGCAGCAAGGCCAGAGATGCTGTCAGGATCACTCCCACATTCAATTACTCACGGCAGCCTGTGCACATGCATTGTCACTTGACCTCATCCCCTGTCCCTTCCCAGAGGCAGAGGTGCTTCCAGCAGCGGAGGGCTGTTGTCTGTCAGAGGCGCAGGTGCCTCTGTCCTGTCCTCTACCCTCCCTGCAAAACGCCAGCTGAGGTAGCCAGGCTCCATAAGGAGGTGAAAGAGGGGATTAAACCACTAGCTCCACGTCCATCAGCTCTCACAGCCTTCGTAGGAAGCACACAAGAGACTCTGGTTGCTGCACAGTGCTGCATGCCAGGCCATGAAACTATAAGAAGCATCAGGGAAGGAGAGAGAGAATAAATGGGTGCTGAACCGGGACCCAGAGTACTAGCCTAGGGCTTTGCACTTGGCAGATCCTCATCACAGAAGACAACTTTGTGGTTATATTACCAGTCAGCACTTCTCCCTCACTCCCTTTCCCTTTCATCTAGGTTGCTGCAGTTGCATCTAATGACACAACAGATGTATTCATTTGCATCTTTATACAGATCTCTAAGCTCTACAAATGGGTGGGTGGGCGTGACCCCATTTCCCCAAATTATTCAGCACCTTTCAGTTATGCATTTCTCTCTTTTCTAATGTCTTTTTGAAGCAGCAGTGGAGAATTACTCTGCCGTTTTCTCTTGAGCATCTGGGACCTGATTGCTCCCCTGCCTATGCGAATCTCCCTTAGAAGCCAACAGGAGCCACAGAGATGTCTGTGCATGGGCGGACTGCCTCCCCCACCACGTACACACACTTCCCAGAGAGGGGGAAAAGGCACAGATTTACCTGACATACCCCCATGGTACATGGAAGATGGCTATGGGGAAGAAATAAGGGAAAAACAAGTGACACCCTGTCTATTTATTGAGGGTGATGACAGTTCTGTTGCTGCCATCAAGAGATCTGTAGTTGCATTTATGGGATGTGGGTGAGTTAAAATATTTCCCTTCACTGTCTGAAGGCGGTGTTTATGCGGAGCTGCTTGAAGCACGCTGCATGCTTATGACTCAGGGGGACGCTACCACCAGTGTGGAAGATCTGTCAGCATGGCTTGGGTGCTGGTGTGTGTTCTTCAGAGCTTCCTCTTCACCAGTGCCCAGGTCCCTGGCCCTGAGCTGGGGGTTAACCAGCTAGAGCAAAAGGGTTTAAACTGGTGGGGAATAGGTCTGCACACAATGCCAGATGCCGTGGGAAAACACACCGTGCCGCATTTATCTTGAGTCTGGAGCACAGCATTGCCATCTCTGCTGCACAGACTGAGGGCAGGAGGACAGGAGAAGAAAGGAGGGGAGAGGTTGTTCTCCACTGAGCTGTCATGCATACTTCGGCAGCGCATCAGGGGGGCAGTCCTAGACCTTGCATCTTGAAGTCAGATGCATAGGAGAGAAAAGCTCCTGTCCTGATTCTCCCCCTACCAGCCGCTTGCTCAGGCCAGGTGGCCCTGGGGCCATGTGTTGGTGAGAAGCTATTGGTGTGACAACCTGTGAGAGCAATGAGTGGGGATGCCAGTGCCATTGGCAGAGATCATCTCCAGTTTTATTTATGGGCTACGCTTTGTGTATAAAGCTATGGCTACAGATATAATGTAATCCCGTCACTGTGTGCGTGCTGAGCACTGCTTGTCAATCAACAGTGCTTTGCATCAGTACATTTTCATATAAATATGTATGTTCTCTTGCTAATGGTATTATTATTTATTATTTGTGTTACTGTCGAGCCTCAGGGCTTCAGCAGGGACCAGGTCCCTGTTGTGCCGGGTGTCACACACACGGTGAGAGGCAGACCCTGTTCTGCACAGCTTCCAGACTAAACACACCATAACAGGCACAGTCTGGGGTGCCTAAGAAAAAGAAGCATTTTAAAGTTGAAGTGCTGGATTCAGCAAGCCAGTGGCGAAGCTGGGAGCAGACCTGGGCTTGTGGTGACTTCCTATCCAACACTCTTCCCATTAGACTTCTCCAGTATTGAAAACTTGGCAACTTTGACTTCTTCTGGGGAAGAAAATGGATTAATTTTACAAGGCAGAAATCCCCTCTGATCCCTCTCTCTGAATACCCCCATGTGCAGGAAGGCCAGGATACACACAGATCGAGGTAAAAAGGTGCCTCAGGGAGCTAGGGGGGCACATCCATCAGAAGTCTGCCTGTGACTCCCTCTCACAGACATCCCCATGCAGAAAGCAGCAGCAATCCCTCTGATGCCTGAGGCATGACACCCCTTGCTCCGGCCCATGGCTGCTCTTGGGAGAGTACCCTAAGCCTCGCACCATATAATGTGAGACTTCTCCTCCCAAAGCCCTGCCCCATGGGATCACCTGAGCACAGGAGGGTCTTCTTTGATCCCTCTAAAGGGGCAATGTCTTGCGTGACACTGTCGGGGTTTTGGTAGTGGTAGAGGAGGCACAGGGTGCCCTGTGCAGAAGAGGTCAGGGGCTGCCCCATGCTGGTCCCAGTTGGTCCGGTCTAGCTCCTTAATGGGTGACACCAACCCACCACACAACAATTCTGTGACGAGAAGGAGGGGCCCTGGCCCTGCTGCTCCAGCAGGGTTAGGGGAGGGTGGCACCACTGGGTGGGGGGCTCTGGAGGGGGCATGTGGGGTCACAAGAGAGAAGAAACAAGAAGAGACACAGGAGGAGATGTGAGGATGCACAAAAGGAGGTACAGGAAGGCACAGAGCAGCAGATACAGGCGGAGGCATGTGGAAGGGGAAAGGACTGGGAACAGCTCTTGAATGGAGAAACTCCATGCTGGGAGAAACCTTGGGAGGGGACTGTGGCTGTGGGAGACCCACGCTGGAGTAGGGACGCCCCTGAAGGGACTGCAGCCCATGGATGACCCAGGCTGGAGCAGGGTATTAGTGAGAAGGAAAGAGCTGGGGAAGAAAAGAACAAAAAATGGGAGTGACAGCAAGAAAGTGACGCCCTGCACTGCCCAGCTCCTCACCGAAGGGATTGGCAGGGTGTGAGTGTAAAACACAGTGAAAATGGAGGGAGGGGAGCTTATGGGAGAAAGGTGTTGGACTGAAGCTGAGCCCGAGGAACGGGGAAAAAAAGGGGCTTCCCTTGGTGTTCAATTATCTGTCTTCTTTGTTTTTCAATAATGAAATCAGTAAAGAAAAGTTTATGTTAATTGGAAATAAATCCAATTCAGTGAAATTCCCTGAACTGATACTGTTTTGCCTGCAACAGACACATATTAAAAAATTGGAGGTTTTTAGCTGATAAGGAGAAGCTATAAGGAGAAGCTTCAGAAGGCAATTCAGGATCATTGACAAAGCCCTCAAACCAGAAGCAGAGTGCAAAAAGCCCCCAGTATTTCTCTTGTTATAAATCTGTACACGGCCACTGAATCTGCAAGAACAAACACCAGCAGATGACAATGGAGGTCGTGCACTGCTGCTAGCACCAGAGTCCAAGACACTACACCTAAATCATGGCTGCTGAATGGATCTGGTGTGCCCAAAGGAACACTGAGTATCTTAGAGACAGCCAGGTTTCCAGTCTTCATGAACCAGCCAAAAAGAAGCAAAGTACTACTGCACGCTCTCATGTTCTCATCCCCTTTGCAGAACTGCATTACATCAGGACAGCCAGCGACCAAGCACGCTGGTAGATGAGATACTGGCAGATGCAAAATGGTAGATCCTATCGACTGCACACTGGTTCCCCTGTGCATACGTAGACCGATCTGCACACATCAGCTGTATCTGTAGGAATTCTTTATCACAGCCACAGCAGCCATTTGTACAGAAATCCAGTAGATTACTGCTCAAAGCATAGGGCAGCTGTCTGTCCAGATCAATACAGCTGGGATGCCTGATGCAATTCAGCAAAGTCAGGGCACCTCTTCTGTCTCTCAGACAGTAAAATTCCACTTTATTTTGACTGAGATTAGTTCTCTTCTTCTGTATGTGCTGAGAGCAGCTATGTTTGTCTATCCTAATTGCCTTGCAGTCTCTCTAACTCGAGCCTAAAAATGGCCCACTGAGGTGTACCTCAAATAAAATCACCGGAATGTCCCTGTGTATTCCAGTACCAGCAGCTGGGAAGAGAGAGATCTCAAGGTCCCACAGTGAAATGGTTAGTGAAATTTAATAACAGCATTGGCAGTCAGATTTATGTAACTTTTATGAAATCAATAGTACTGGACTCTCCAAAATTACTTGAAGAGCAAGACCCCGTACAAATGTAATTAAGCACAGATGGCAGCGTGCTTTCTATGCTCGTGAACACCACTGCAAAGCTGTGTTCACTTTAACGTGAACAGCAGTTGCCTTGAACTTGCTGTTGCTGATGCAAAAATACCATTGTCACTAATCAAGGCTGCTTGTAATGTAATAGACACTCATCCTTATTTTAATGGGGCTGGTGTTTGAGTTTCAGTGCTCTGCAGGAGACAGGTAGGAGATGAGATGGAGTCTGTGAGACAAAATTTCACCTATAAAGTCCAGACCTCATTCAACTGGCTTCTACCTCATGTTTTCCCCAAAGCAATGTCAAAAGATTTCTTTGCAGTGCAGGATGACAACCTTTTCCCCACCCCAAACCAACAGGCCCATCTAAGGGCGTGGGTGGGTTTGTGGCACAGGTGAGTGAGTGCTGTGCTGAGCACCCATGTCCCCGAATGGCCCCCAGCTATATCTTCCTGCAGCTTCATGCAATGGCCTTTTCCTTCTTGTGTCCCACGCCACCAGCACTCCCATCCCCTCCACCCTGCATCCTAGCTTAAAGGGGGGGG
>VZTV01067998.1:0-18670 GCA_013400875.1 Anhinga rufa
GGTCTCATGCAGTCATATATTGTGAATATTCTTCATTTTCTTCTCAAATAATAGTAACTGCTTCCAGATAGACAAAACTTTCCATCTGGAAATCAGAGTATTTACAGGGCTTAATATCAGTGCTCCTGGCCTAGTCTATAGTCTCTTTTCTTACTCAAACATTTTAAAGGCAGATTTAGCAGAAAGGTTCAACCCTGTTNGGGTGTTCATCACTTCTGGAACAAGAGAATGCGTGGGATCAAATAATTTGTTAGACATGAGGTGGCTCCAGCTACCCCAGAAGAAACTAGACCTTCATGGAAATACAGCTTGTCCTACACCTCTTACCTGAGGGAGTTTACACCTGTACACCTGGCTGCCTCATTTCCATATACCAAATGATGGTACTGGTGCTGCAGGCCTGTGATGCCATTAAGAAAGATGTTTACTTGCCAGATGTGGTATATAAAATGTAGAAATGTGTATGAAAACAGCTGCTGGCCTTGAGAGAATGAAGTCTCCAGACTGCTCTGAGCAACTGATGGCTTACAAATGTACAAAGCTTGTTTCCAGCAAAGCTGATAAGCACCGAGGACAAGCCTCCTTGACTGTGCTGGACCTGGGGTATCCCAGAGGTAGGATCAATATACCAGTTTAGGAAGTATTAGGAGAGTTCATAAAGCTAGGGGTCTGGGGAGGTTATACAGCAAGCATTTTTCTCCAACCACATAGTTATGAACATGTTTTAGGGGAGCACTTCCCATTCTTTCCAACATTGCTTAAGGAGCATGTAAGATATAGAGCCCTACAGGTAATTTAATTACATTCTTAGCAATTTCAGCATTTGTTGTGGAGACAAGCTAGAGCTACCTTTCAGAGCTAATGCAATTATTACAAACATCACATTTATGGAGATCTGCTGCTGTGCCCTGTGTGATATATATGAAGTCTGAGAAAAATACTAAACACAGACAAATGAGCTGAATTCTGGACTCCTATGGGTGTCCTTGGTAATTTGTGTAAATGATAAAAGCATCCATCTTAATGTCCTTCCTATCAGCAACACAAATCCAGGTTCAATACTGGAAATGAAAATTCAAACTGTCTCCTGTGCTCATATCCTGGACAGTTGTGGTGATTTAATGGGTGATTTCTCTTAAATGCAAGTGCTTTTTTTCTGTATAGGTTCTGCTTTATTGTGGAACACACTGTACTAATATGTTATAGTGCTTTAAACTGGTTGCGGTGTTATGTGGGGGTTTTTAAGTTCACCATGCTGTGATGAAGGAGCCACTGATCTTTTTAAGGATTATTGTGCCTGAATAATTTTAGGGATGGCATTGGTACAGGCTGATTTCCTTACCATATAAAATCTCACTGGCAACTCTGTGACTGCTAGTTTATGTTCTTGGAGTGCCATCTAACTGACTTACATAGACTCCTTACAGTTTTCTGATATTTTAATAAAACCTTTTGGCATAGTAGTGGTAATTTATTTCATTACAAGGAACAATATATGCTAAACATAGGCACAATGAGAACAGTAAATGCCAAACAAAACTTTGTTAAACTCACAGTTAAGTTTAGGGGAGAAAAATGAATGTGTAGTGAGCTAAGCTGGCTGCTTATCTTTATTAAACAGCCAGAGAATTGCGCAGTGTCACAGAAAGTGCAATAAATAAAATTAAAATGCAAATTAGAAACAATCAAACAATTCCCATGGTCTGCATGACATTTCAAAGTACATGCAGATGAATACAGCATCTCTGCCCCTTTCAACTTCCTTTTGGGAGCATAGGCATCATGAGAGTGCATAGGGGCTTGGACCACAAGAGCTGTTTCCCCTCTTGAAAGCTTTTGAGTGGTCTGTCTCCAGAGAAACACTAGTAATTTCAGCTCCCAGACAGCCTGCATGTCCCAGAAGTGCTCTATAGAGGGTGGCAGAACAAAGGCTTGAGCAACGCCATATGTTTGGCCAAATATTAGCAGAAGAGCTTATGTTGCCAGAAGGACTGTCTTCTTAGGTGGCTCACTTAGGTGGCGTCTGCATAGGTGCCAGACTCAACATGGCGTCTATTACTGGGGTCCATACAGAACCTGCACAGTATCCCAGGTCTCTCTGCTTTTCAACTCTTGCTGCAATAACCTGTCCTACATCCTTTTCTCCTGTTTCTCTTGCATCATGGGGAAGCACCTTGAGTGCAATACTCCTCTTTAGCATTTTCACAGCAGTAGCACGCATTCATGCTCTTTTCCCTATCTTGGTGATTCAGATATGCTTAAGCCCCAGGGTGGAATGGCCACCTTTCAGATCTCTAAATGCCTGCAAAGACATCCTGCTCATTATCTTTCTTCCTTGAAGGAAGGAAAAACAAGAATACAAGAATTTTCTCCCACTTCATTTCTGCGTTGCAAGGCCACAGCTGGCATGCTGCATCATTTTTCTATTCTTCCTTTTTTGTTTGTGAACTCAGCTGTCTTGGAATTGCAGATGTCAGCCCACAAGACAAACAGTGGAACATATCAGAGTAAGATCACTGCCGAAAGCTTTACTTTATTAAAACTTTCTTGAAAGTCTAAAGTAAATATGACATTTCTTCTCCCCGAAAAAGTGGTGGCAGGATAAGATTTATAGCAGAGCTTGCATTGCTGACCTCAGTTCCATAATCTGCCTCAGTGTGGGCAACCCATGAAGGATACTGCAGGGGAAATGAAAGAAGAAAGACACAAACCAACAAGGAGTCCTGGAGGGAAGATGGAAGGAGGAAAAGGAAACACTGCATAAATCATTGGGCAGCTGAGCACACCTCAGAGAATTATGAAATACCTGTGGAGTTGATTGGCCATCTTGCCTTTGGACATAGGCATCTGTCAAAACAATAACCAATATGGTGGGGATGGCATGCTGTGTTGAAACTCCCACTCCTCCATTCCTACTCTTATGGGTGCCTGAGAACCCACCTGTGAAGGAGTCTGTGATGATTCTTCCCTGCCTGCTAGTGAGCCACCTCTGTTCTCCCAGGGGAAATCTCACTCCTTGGGGCCTCTTCTTCCCTGTCCCTGCTCAGTTGTAGAATAACAGTGTCATGGGAGGGATCAGTGAGTTCAGCTGTTGGGACACTGGCATGTGCTTTGTCAGCATCCACACAGCAGAAATATGAAAGCAAGGACTATGCTATACTTGTGGTTAGTATCCTTTGCCTCCCAGTGTAACTGTTTCAATCCTTGTTTCACTTCTGGCATGGCATCCCAGGCATGTGATGTATGATTCTACTATGATACATGTTCCTATTACTGATGCCAACCCTGTGCTTCCTTGAACAATATTCCAGGTATTACCGGGAATGCGGGTAACCCTCTGGCCAACAAGCTGCATATTGGCAGCGCACTTTTGGCATGACGGACCACGCGACGGCTGGCAGCCTGGAGCCCCTAAGTGTTACGCTGGCAGTCTGAAGCAGTCTGAGAGGAAAATGTGTAACTAAACACCAAAGAAGGTAATATAAAGTACCATCCACCTCCCGCAGACTAGAGGGCAGAGGAGTAGTTTGCAAAAAAAAAGACAGAAGACCAGGGAAGGGGCAGTTAAAAGAATATCTCTAAAGAAACACTAGGTTTTGTGCCCAGTTACTTCCAGATGTTCTGTAACCACGCTACAGGGAGGCAGGGTAGAAAGGGTAAGAACAGCTCAGTTGGCTGCATGCTCAAAACCTGAACAGCACTTGCAAGCTCAGACTGTATTTAGCCAGGAAAGGAGGACAGGGATTTACAGTGTAGATGACAATAGTGGCATAAGCAACCACATAAAACCTATAAATGCATATAGGATCCAATTTCAGCTCCTGAACAAAAGTTTCTGTCCTGGCATTTATAAATACAAACCATTCCTCTGTGCTTTACATCTCACATAAAGGAGAAATATAAGCTTCTGCTGTAATTACATAAGTGCTTAGAAATATTTATTATTAATGTAGGCTATATATGATCTGTTACGTTGTACAATCAAAGTAGGGGCACTAATGGTTTCATGTACAAGGCATGAGTCAGCAAAAATTTAACAGCTGGTATTAATTATGTTTATAATACCCTCAGACTATCCGAAATAGTTCATGTTTTTATCTACATGGAGCCATTCTTTAGGTCATATGGGTAAAAAATTATAGCATCTGTTATTGTTATTCAAGTTTTAGTGTTATAGTCATATGATAAACAGAAAGGAAGGACAGTACCATGCACTGGATAGAGCATTTTCCCTTACTTAGAACAATTTTATGCCTTTTCAGTTCCAAAGCACCTTAAAAAGGCACCCTGTGACAAGTCATTTCCAGCAAAGTCTTGTACAAGGTACCATTATAAAAGGCACTCAGAAAAACTTGTGTTGAATCCTGTGGATAACCCTGATCATCTGGGGTGATGAAAGATTAACCAAAACAGGAAAAGGCACCAAGACTCTTAAGATGGGCAGGGGCTGGGCAGCCCCACCGCAGCAGAGCACACTGTTTTGCACCCCAAATAGAGAAGCCAAGGACATGAATATCATTCCTGCCTACAGTTTGTTATCCAATGCCCTCATACAAGTATTGTGCAGGGAGAAAACAATTTAAGCTACCAGATAATGTTGGCACAGAATCAAAATATAAATAAATCTAGACAAGAAACCAGGAGAGATCTGTAACAGAAGAAAAGGATGGCTCTGAAACACTGTCCCGATAGATGCTGAGAAAAACTGTCCTGGGCTGAAGATGTATTTTTATAGCAGAGAATGTATTATTGCGTGTCATGCCTATGAGAAAAGTAAACTGGATCAGTATACCAGAAGGTCCATTCAATACTAAATGCCCCAGAACAGCTGGACAGCAAATATGTCTTTCCAGGCCTTACCTGTATTTATTTGTAAAGTCATAAGTCAGCTGTATCTAATAGGGAGCAATGAGGCTCTCACCAACACACTACTGTAAATAACCTCAGTGCAGGAGCATTACTCACTATAACAGAGTCATCAAAACTAATTACTACTTGGGCTATAGACAGAAAAGGATTTTATTTCCTGGGCACCATCCTCCAAACACAACAATCTTTCAGTGGCACATCCCCATGCTGCCTCGGCACAAACAAAGGTAACGAATCTAATGCGAGCATACAACTGTTAGGATTTTTAGCAGTTGTTCTGAGGTCTTCCCAGTATCCTGAGTTTTACACATCATGAGATTTTTCACCTTATATTTGCAAAATAGAAGAGAGATTGTTCTATTTCAGACAGTCACTGCAAAAAGCTTTTAGGTTGGGAAGGAGGCACACTAGACACCCAGAGAGTAGAGGAAGGAGAGCTACTTCAGATGCAGACCTTTTCCCCTTGTCTCCAAGTAACTCCATGAAATTTATATGGCAAATGACATACAGTGGTGTTACAGTGCCTCTCCTTTGAAACTACTCCTTAGCAGACATCTCTTTGCAAGTGGGGGCATCACTGTGTTAGAAGGTGAAAATGGAGCTGCAGAGAAGTGCAGCGGTGTAGGTACAAACACCTAATTTTATGGCAATCCAGAGGGCTAGGAGAATGCCTCTGGCATGTGCAAGGAGGTGCTTTCCTTGCATCCAACGCCACCTGCTTGTACCATATGAAAGGAGTAGCAGACAGTTTCAGGAGGGGAAAAAGTATCACAAACTTCTGTAACTGAAGGCAAATGGCTAGCTCAGAGGGATAGGCAAGGTTCAGAAAGTTTCACCTGTGTTTCTAGCAATTTTCTTTTTCACCTGCTTTATCCAAACCACATCAGTCTGCGAACATGGGCTGCGAACTTCTTGAGAACATTTATTTCTATGGAGAACTAGACTAATAGTCCACAGTGAGTAATTTTTAAACAGTTTAAGCCTTTATCTATTCATGAGGAACATAATGTCTTCATATTTACTAGCCAGAACCATTCATTTTATGGTTGTTTATCTATGAAGATTGTTCTCAAGTGAGTTCATTACCAGTGCCTAGTATTTCAAATGCCAGGCTTACTAGTTGCTGTCACTGGATACTAATTCTCTTAGCAATGCTCCTGGCAATGAATACTGCTACCCTTAAAAATCTGTTTTATAGTAGGAATATTTACGTACATGAAGCTCCAGTCTTGCTTCTGGAAATATCTCTTTTTCTCAACTTAAAGTTTGACATTTTTGTGGACACTCTAACAAACATCTCACTGCTGGGAATATTTAAAGGAAATGAGACAGGTCCAAAAAATGCCAAGACCCATCTTTGCCCTCTCACCTGGTCAAATAGGATCAAAGAACATTGCAGTCTGTTTGATCGAGCAGCTCTCCTGAGGCTTTCAAACATATTGATCTTTGATCCTAACCAGAAACCACAGGTCTCCCTGTTGTTTTTTTCAGTCTTAGCTACAGTCCAGAAGTGAATAGCAAGCTATTTCAGAATTCCGAAGGGCAGACTTCTTTCCTTAACTCTCTGCAGCCTTCATAAACCACAGAACAGAGAAGGAAGGCCACTGATTACGTAGCTCTTCGGTCCCTGAAGTCATTTATTTTAGGTAGCAAAGGAGTTGCGTGAAATTAGCCACAGTTAATTTATTTAGTCTAGGCATGGTGCTGCAGACTTTCCTGAGAAAGACCATCCAGGTGCACAGACCACTCTGGGAGGGACAAGGAGACCCCTCTGCTTCTGCCGACATAAAGGCTTCGCTCTGTAAGTAGAATTGACGAGTTGCCAGTCAGGTCCTGGCACGCAAATATCCATCTGGTGGTGCTCATTGTATAAGTGTCTGCTAACGGAGCTGGAAGCTTCTCATTCTAGTAAAAGGTTTAAAATTGCATCAGAGGAGCCCATGTTGGCTTTTGCTTTCTAGAAGCTTAAAAAGTCACAAATTAGTTACTAGTCCTGCATAGACCCTTTTTCCTGCCATTAAAAATCCCCGTTAGAGGGATTTAGAGAGGCAACTGATGTAGAAAAGCATACTGTGGTAAACCAAGACCAAATAAAATCAATAGCAAAGGTGCAGTTGACACTAGCAGAGTAGGATCAATGGCACTATAAAATTAGACTTCTCTATATATGTCAAGATTGTTTAGCTTGGATTTCAACATGACACACTGCTATGCACTACCAAAATTCCAAGTTCAGGGAAGCACACATACTTAATTTTAAGCTATAGAGCAGTGCCCTAATTTTTCCAAGTTGAATTTGTGACAGCTAGGCTAAAATTACCTTCTTCTCTCCCAGCTTACATGGGAACCTTAGTTTTGGCATAGGAGTACCTCCCATAGTATTTCAGTTTTTTGAAAAGCTTTTTCAATGCAGAAAAAAAGTTATATATTGGCTTTAGAATTCGTATTGTAATTCCTAAACAGGTTTCAGTTTTCAAGAAGACCATGTTTACAGTGCAACTATGATAATAGTAACTAGGCATTAGCAAATATTTTGGTTCACTCACATTCAAAAGCCCGTTAGGATCAAGAGGTTCAAATGCACCTCACAACATTTTGCTACATGTCAGAAGGCTTTGCTGGTTGTTATCAGTTATTGGAAATCACTTCTTTTCATGACTCTGATATGTGTCAACCTTAGTCATGCAATCTCCAATATTAAGACAGGCAGCAATAAGGTATTCTTCACCCTACAGGGCAATGAATCTGTATGTTGAGGAAATGGGACTTTCTCAGCATGTTTTTCAGAGGAATTTAAAGGGTAACAGAATGTGTTCATATTAGCAGCCGAAGAGGCATAGAGGAAAGCTACCCACAGCTTACCCATTTTCACAATTTTAGTAGTTTATCAGGCTAAATTACATTCCAAAATAATTTTTCACTAACTGTAGGCATGATGGGGTTTTCAATTTTACTTTAACCTCCTGAGGACAGAATATCTTATTTTTCCAAGAACAGGTCAGAACCTCTTCTTCCTTAATAATGATCAAATATAAATTCTGGCATCCTTTAAAATTCAGCAGAACCATGGAAGAAAAGCATGCTATTGAATCAAGTACTAAGAGAGCAACTCTGGAGCAGCTATGAGCTTAACACAGTTCACGTCCTCTGTTTTTTCTCTTCTTTCCCTGAAGCCTTCTATCTGCCCCTTAGATAGAGTTTGCTCTTTATACAGAGCCCCAGGGGCCCACTCTTTCATTTTTGGAGGCAGAGGACAGCCCAAGGAGCTCAAGTATGCAAATCCCGACAAGGAGCAAAGGTTAGAAGTGTTTCAGTTCCATTAAAATGGAGCTGAGAAACATGTGGAACTGATTCAATTCATATATCCCTTATCTTAACCAACAGCCTAATACTATTTATTAACGCTAAGTCATTGGATTCAAGTTTTATTTTATAGAACAGTAACTGTAGAAATCTAAAAGAAGAAAAATCGTCACATTAGCATCTGTGAAATAATGACTCATATGCCCACAGAGTCATTGTCTTACACTAACAATATGCAAAGCCTAGAGAAGCTTTTGTTAATGATCTCTATTGAGAGATTGATGGTCACACAAATGGCTGGCATCTGCTGTTCCAGAAACCAACTAAACTAATTTAATTTCATCTCTTGAAAGAAAATAATATCCACAAAAGTATCAGACACAGAGTTTCTCTGTGTTTCTCTCTTATTTTGCAGACTTTCTCATTCATTCCAGTGACAAGCTGGGCATGCGAATATGAGACCGTAAGGAAACTTGACAGCCTTTGAAATGGAGGCTTTTAAGAAACAGACACACAACGCAGACTGGGGAATGACTGATGTAGAAGTGACAATACATTGGAAAAGAAATGAAAAAGGAGAAGAGCAGGTAGAAATCACAGAAAGAAGGGTGGATTGATTCCTCAGATTTCTACTATATGTATACTGGAGGACTGTTCTGTAATTCATTGGACAATTAGGAGGTGTTTTTTCTCTCTAGCTGATACTGGTTACCCAGCCAATTCATACATGAAAGTCTAAAGAATATAGCACACTAGGAAGAGAATGAAAAGTCATAATTGTTAACCAGTACACAGACGGCTCAATTTCTCTTGTGACCGAAATCAGAGCTCTCTTGTCCCCTATTCAGATACTCAGATATCAAATCCTCCACTTTCCTTTTGTACACTAGAATCATTAGATAACTACCACAGGTTATTAGAATAATTTTGTTTTCAGGCACACATGTACTTTTCTGTATCCTGCCTTCACACGGTAGGTGTTGTGGTTTAACCCCAGCCAACAACTAAGCCCGACACAGCTGCTCGCTCACCCTCTCCCGACAGGATGGAGGAGAGAATCGGAAGAGTAAAAGTTAGAAAACTCGTGGGTTGAGATAAAGACAGTTTAATAGATAAAGTAGAAGCAGTGCACACAAGCAAAGCAAAACAAGGCATTCATTCACTCCTTCCCATGGGCAGGCTNCAGAATGAAGTGGAGGACAGCAGTTAATTCTAATATACCACTCGAACCAAATTCTTGGTTGAGATAAATGAGCAAAGTTTCACTGATATCAACAAAGCTGAAGTGATTCATACCGAGTAAGGGAATAATCCTTAATCATTACTTACACTGTTATTTATCTACATCTTAATGATGTCTGTTTTTCCTTGAGGTAGGAATTCTTCATAGATTTTTCTCATAAACCTCATATATGCTACCTTTAGGGATTTCTGGGGAAAAAAAAAAACAACAAAACACAAGATCTTCTTCAATTTTACAAGTTTTATCAGGAATGCTAGAGCCACATTCTAAATTTTAGCTTGATGGTGACTCGGTCTGATACCACACTGACTTCCAAAGCAGGCAAACTTTTTCAGACAAGAACTGAAAGATGTGGATCTGAGGCAGGAAAACAGCCTTTAGTATTTAATGTGGTAATGAGAAATTAAATTGCCTGAGGCATGAAATATAATTGTTCATTTACACTGAAAACATATTGATGCAAAAACAATCATTGCAGTCATGGATGGGAAAAGCAGTAAAATAATAGACCCAAATCTTCTACAAACCACAGTGTTGAAATTTTAATATTTTCTCTAAGCAGCCTCTGGATCAAGTGCATGCTTTAATGACAGCATTGGTATAGATAGGTCTTTTGGTGTTATAAATGGTGGAAAGGTTGGTATATACACACGGTTGTTCATTACTGAGTCTTTCTCAGATCAAGTGAAAGAGCTGACTGAATGGTGTAGTGCTATACATTGTAGGTCCAGGCTATCACTGCCGCTACCAGCAATAGACAGGTTATAGCATAATGATTAGGGAGGATTTCCTCAAAAATGTCTTAGAAATACACACTTTGGCAAAGGGACAACCCACATAAGTTGGGTCTTGCCAGTTTCTTATGTAGTGTGAAAGGACATGGCCCAACTGAGCCAAGCCATCCCAGCAGCACCACAACTCCACAAGAAATCAAATTTGAGTGCACTGGCTATTGGACTGGACAGTGCATATCAGTAGTCCTCTGCTGTTGCAAGAATGAAGAAGAAATAGAAACCAAAAGAGTTTCCATGAGTAAGATATTCCCCTTGATGTCTCCTGGCTGAGGGAGTAGATGCAAGGAGGCAAGAGGCTAGAGGCATCAAACACACAAGCAAGGGGGAATTCCCCCCATTCAGACTCATGAGAGGAATAATTTTTTGAGTAGATAGAAAGGTTGACCACCATGGCATGCTGCAGGAAGGTAGGATCTTCCAAAATTTTTCTGGAATTTGAGTTATATTTTATTTGCTGTTTTAAATATTCATCCAAAGTGAATAACTGAAGGTCTGAGATTTGCCAGCAGCCAAGATACAGCATAGGTTTCATAAGTAATAAAAAGGGCATGGATGCAGCACTGAAAATATAAAAGTAGCTTACTTTCAGTAAAGCAAAAACAGCAGAGAAACAGATCTTCCTGGTTCATTAAAACAAAAGATGAAACAGCTTGAAATACATATCTCCAAAGTTTCACTAGAAGAAAAAATGAGAAGAGGTTCAGCTGCTGCTGTAACCTGAGGCAGCTGCCGTGCCAGTTGCAAAGCAAAGGCAAAACCTGCTACTGAGGTGTTCTGTAATGTTTACTCTTTTTTAAAAAAGAGATTCTTTACTGCAGCTTTTTATTCAGCCAATAAACCAACAAACAAGACCCAAAGAAGCTGTGCTCCTGTAAGGCAGCATGCTCTGCTGCTCTAGGGCAGGTGGGTAGAGAGTCCAGGTGAGCACCAGGAATCCCAGACCACCACAATTTCAAGCTCTTCCACTGCAGCAGGAAAGCAGCACCTCTTTAATTATTGTGCAAACCACAGAGCACTGCCTCCACATCGCTTCTAAGAACACTCTGGATATAAAAGCCCCCTCATCACAACATGATTTATAAGAAATATAAAAGGCAATTTGTATTAATTACACTGTATGGAAAACATTAACCTCCCTCAGAAGTGGGTTATCCCTATCTCCTTCCACCACCCCCTCAAGTATTTATGAGTGATTTCCATTACCTTTTCCCATCCTTATCCAGGACCTGCATGACTGTAGCTGTTGTTAATCGGTAATGTACTTCTAACTTCAGTGAGGCTTTGGTATAATATCTTAACTTCTCTTTCTATTTGACTTTTATTGTCACTGTACTTTTATTGTATTGACTTTATTTATTACCTTATTCCTTTCTGCCAGGTACTGTAAAGGCACACCAAAAATTCCAAGTTAGTTTATCTTTCCTTTAGCATCATTAAAGGAGCACAGACATGAGAACAGATTTTTTTCACAACTGTAGCTCTAGTTTCAAACTGATTATTATTTTCTGTCCTCCATAATACTTTCAAAATACTTAGGTGACTCAGGAAGTGTCCTTACCTTAAGCCTTATATCCCTAATTGAGCTAAAACAGACTTGGACAAATAGACTTGCACTTATCTATGTCCAAGAACAGGACCATCAAATGTAATCCACTTAGGCATTAAAGTGCAAGTTAAGCTATCTAAGTACCTAACACTCTTTCTGTGGCCCTGCTGCGGCTTTTACACAGCTGAAAATCACCATGTCTAGCATGTGCCTTGGCTAGACCAGAGTCCTTACTGCCTCTTCTTACCAAAGGTTTCCACAAGTAAGCTTAAAGCATGTAAGAATGTCTAAAGTGTATCTAAAGCACATCTACTAAGCAGAGCTTTGTTCAAAACACAGTGTCAATTTCCTTAAAAAACAGATTAGTTTAGTCGTAATGAGTCCTGATCTTGATCTTTCTAGTCTTTTGTTCCTCCTTCCAGTCTTGCTCACTGTACATGTTTATCCTGTAGCCCGTTCTCTTGGCCAGTATAAAGGAGACTTGCCCTTTTCAGTTAGAGAAAGTTAAGTATCATTCCTGTCACCTTCATATCTCTTATTCCACCTCCTCTTTTGAAGCTACTTTTCAGAAAAAAAAGTCATAGTTCACTGGCTGAGAAAAAATAAATGTAACTTTATACCCAAGGACAGTGGTGCTTACCAAGGAAGCATACCAGATTCTGATCCCTGAACAAGCAGGCAATTCTTGAGCGATTGCCTGATCTACATTTTCAGGAACATGTTTATGCATTTGCCTTAGGGTAAAGGTAGAAGCACATGCATCTGTCTATTCTTGCTGAATTGGAACTTAGAAATTACTTTATTTGAGAAAAGCAGTTTCAAAATAGCTCATCAGACACTTCTTTGATTTATACTAACCCAAAAACTGAAGGGTATTTAGCAAAGCTAGGTGAACTAGTCTGTGTTTACTTCTTTGTCACTCCAATAACCATTTGCCTCCTAGATTACTTAGGAGACGAGATTCCTACCTTCAGAAATTTCTGTTTCCTGAGAGTAGCATCATGAGACAAACAGGAGCACTTGTCTAGAAGCGTTTCAAAGGCTCTTAAACCAAAACAGGCGTCCTTTAATTTGTAGTGATGTCCTCATGGTCACTGTGCAAAACTGGACTGTGGTCATTTACTTTCTGACTAACATTTTTAATTGGAAAATATTGGTGCATGGAAATCTTTTGCTGGCTGCAGCAGGACGTTATAGGTCTTAGATGAGATATCTGGTCAAAGTTAGAAATCATCTTACAGAAGCATCATGCCAGGCTCTTTGTGATCCTGTAGAAGACTCAGCTTCAAACCTGCATACCTTGCTCAGAGCAGGAACATGTAATTGTTTTTATTATACCCAGTATGAATACACTAATCATTCCGCTCTCTTTCAAAAACAAAATAAAACCAACAGATAGTCTCCAACTTCCCCTGTGTAGCTTATGCACTCCCCTCAATCAAGAATTCTGAGATTGTTAAACTGCCATTTTCCTCCCTTGCTCTGCTGAAATGTCTTCAGGGCCTGCTCCTGGTGCACACTGAAGTCAGCAATGTAGATCTTGTAAGCTTGAATTCCCTGAGAGCTGCCCCTGTCTCCAGCAAATAAATAAATAAATAAACCACAGCACCTTATGTTAGAACTTTGGTGGAATTAAGGCTACAGTCCCAAAGCAATCACAGAAATGATGTTCTTATTATTAACTTTGTTCAGAGCTTCCACTTCAGAATGAACCACTCTGATCCAATATATGATGAGGTTTTTGCATGTTTTTTTTCTTCTTGAAACTTGTGTAAAAAATGTCACTGAGAAAGAACTGATGGAGTTTGGGGAGTTTAATTGCTTTGAGCCTTTATATTAAGCAGGGTTTATCTGCAATTATGTTTGACTTGGAGCTGAACCTATTCATTAGAGACAAAGGAAGTCGTTTGTTTGATTGTGGAGCAACAAAGCTTCCACTTTCTTACCAGGGAGTCAACAACATTATCATTTGTCACTATAATTTTCTTCCTTTGTCTAGTAAGCAACAATAGATCTTGCTTGCAAAATGATGAGCAACAGCTTTACACCCCATCAGCATCACCAGCAGGGAGCTTTGGGTGGTAACACTGCACTGTTGACTATTTCCCCCCATTTCTGGATGCCTTCCATAAATAATGAAACTGCATTTCTTCTATAATCCTGGTTGGTGCAGTAAACAATAAAGTAACCCTGCCACCATACCTCCCTGACAGAAAGCCAGCATGGCTGAGGATTCAGAGAGAACACCTTAAGGCTTGAAATAAGGAGCTGCTACTCTTTAGGTCAGCAACTGCAAATGGACCCATGTCATCAAAAATAAGAGTATTTAGCAGTTTATGGGTGAGTTTGGAATAGTTTATTCCTTCCTCATACTCACCCCATTCCAGAGGAGAGCTGATGTCTGAATGGGAAACACTGAGTAATGGGGAAAAAAATAAAAGGAAAATACTGTAAAACAGATACTAGTAATATAAACAGATGGTCTGAACTAGATCCATATTTCATTCACTGAATCACTCACTAAAAAATAGTGATCATTTTGGGCTTACACAAAAATTCTTTCTCCATTGAGGAAACCACAAAATCGATTCATACCACATAAAACAAACCAGTCAAAAAACACTCTTCCTTCTCTCCTGAAATCCTCTTTCAGTTCAAGTAAAACACATTGACTAAATTATTGCAGATAAGAAGAAATGTTTATATTGACCCTGAAATAAAACGGTTTGCTCTACAAAAGGAAATAAAACAAGGACAAATCTGATACAAAAAAATAGAGATAAATCTGAGAAGTTAGAACTGGAAGCAGAAGTCATTGCCTTCATTTTTCCACTAAGAAGAAAGAATTATATAAAAAAATCCATTTTCATTACTGACATAAGTTATCACATTTCTTATTTTTTTATATCTCTATCTTTGTTATAATCACTTCTCTTCAAAGAACATGTTTGTGGTGTCAATGATTCTGTAGCGCTTGTTACTCTCTGAAGTTATACCTAGAGAACAACTGTCATCTTTCTGCTGTGTCATACCACCTCTCAAGTAAAGAGCCCAAAACAACATGGAGCTTCCTTGTCTGTGCTGCGTATAGTGAGTTACAAAGTCATCTTTCTTTCATTGCTCACCATTGTCCCATAATAATCATCAAATGCAACCCTTTTCCCACGTAGAGCACTGCTAATGCTTTATGGCTCAGCATATGGTTTCAGAGGAGATGCTCCTGGCCCACAGCGGTTTTGCCATACAGCCCCCCTGTCTCTGCAGTGGAAAGATAGGACAGGATGTGCAGCACTATGCCAAGTGATAATATTAAAGTATTAGGTGATAATATTAAAGTTTTAGTAGATATAATCAACAGTTACTTGCAAGGACTTTCTTTACTTGGTAAGGTGATTTACTAGGATGTGACCTGACTTCAGCAGAGAGCTATTCCCTCTACAGCAAACCAAAGAAATATTTTGGAGAACTCAATAAAATCATCACTCACCCCTTGAGCACAGGGGTTTTCTGATGGACTCTTCACTCTAGCAATGAAATAAATGGTGTAAAATGGGGATGCATTTATGCCTGGAGTCCCTCTCTCATCTGCAAAGATGGTACTGATAGAGAAAACTATTTTATATGCTCACACAGGTCTGGCTAGCTTAGATTACAGGTAGGGATTTAACTGACTTCATGGTTTCTGTTCATCACATCCACAGTTTTACTGCTATGCAAATCCTCCTGTCTTCTCCAGCTGCCATTCCATTTCTTTTCCTTCTGAGAGTCAAACAGTAAAACTTTCTGATGAGGTGGGGGAAAGCAAATTAAACTACTTTAAAATGCAATAAAAACTTTTAGGTGGCTTTGTTCATTTGATAGAATGAACACCTACCTTCTGCACCGCTTTCATTTTATGTACAGTTCTGACAGGGCTATAAAATTACTTGACATTTTGTGATATGCATACTGTCATTGACATAACACAACAGAACAAGACAGACAAGCAGTCTATAACACATACATAGCACTGAGAGCTTTTTAAGACAGCTTCTCTGTCCTAAAAGCACTTTCTGCGTGCAGACCTGAGAGCAATAACTGAAAAATAAGCAACAGAATGGCTCTTTCAGCTACAATTATTCAGGTTCTACATCAGATAGAATGTTTTGCTTCAAACTTCATAGGAGGGTAAAAGATGAAATGTGAGAGCAAAAGTGTATGTACTTAAATGGGTACATTTTGAGATGACAGAGCCACAATTTCAAGGCAAGATTCTTAGTTTCCTACATTGTAAGAGCTCTCTTACAGGAAACTACCTTTCCAATCCATCGCTGACTCTTTATGGAGAGATCCCTGAATGTACAGTTTACATTAACAAAACTCAAAGGTGGTTGTATTAGAGTATGTGAAGAACCAGGCAGAATCATGATGATTTTTGGTGGAGGATGGGCATTTAAGTATAATATCTGCCTTAGAAAATCTCATTCCTACTATACAGACTTGCATTTTTGTGTCTCAGAAAAAATATAGGAGAAAAGTTTTTTTGAAAGTAGGATACATTTGCAGAGAGATTCTTATTTTTCACTGCAAACAACAGTCTGCAGGGATAGTTAAGGATTTATGAACTTGTTTGCCATCTAAGTAAAAGAAAAACTAACAAACATATGGCCTAAGCACTTGTTTCTGTCTCCTAGTTTTGCTTTGGAGGTTTTGAGTGTGACTTTGCCATTAGTGGAGGGCAATGAAAAGAGCCAAAAATACTTACTTTCAGAAATGTCTTATAGCCTACATCAAAAAAAGGAAGGCTGTTCTTCATTTCTTATTTATGAAAGGTAGCTAAAAAGCAAAGGAAAACAGACAATGAAGAGGCATCTTCCTCCCACTGCCAACTGCCAGAGTTGATGCCATGAGAGGAATGATACTCATCATTTTTTCCTGCATCAGCTACCTCTCAACCATACATATAAATCACAGATAAATTAAATGGAAGACAATAACCATTTCTTTCTTTAAACATTCAATAAATAATTATGATTAGGATAAACATTTTCCACTGAAGTTTCTTTTCCACCAAAATGAATGGTAATTTTTAATGAAAATTCTGCTTGCATCTAAATGGTGCAAACGAATTACTGAAAACTATATTTTCTCGGTGTTTAAAGCAGAAAACTCAAGTTTAGACTATGCAAAACCATTACGTAACACAATTTCCCAGTCCTAGGATTTTACAAAATTCTTTTGATTGCTTCAAGTAATTTTGCTTCCAAAGATGATTTTGATAGAAACAGCTACATCAGTGCCAGCTGGCAACACAGGCAGTCATACAAGCACAGAGGTACGCTGGCTGCGGTATTTCCTTTCCCTTACTAAAAGTAATGACACACTATTCCTGTAATAACTACCTGTATATCAACTGCCCACATACAAAAGACAGGTGATGGAAAAGGTCTACTGGGACGAGTCTTTAAGTGAGTGAAAAAATTCTCCATAAAATATTTTCAAGAATGTGTTTACAAAGCTAGTTGTCCTTTTTAGTTGATGGCAAAACAAAGGACTTTTGGGCTGTTATTTTGCTTAGGACTTAAATCGGGTGTGGCCAACCTGCCTGACCCCACAAGCTTCACACCACACTACGAGACAGAAAGAAGACAGGACACAAATACTGCCACCACACCAAGGGAAGGGAACCCTCTGAAAGGGTTCACTTCCTAGCTGACACTATATCCCCAGGGGTCTCACTGCCTCGGTGTGGGGTTATGCTGGGCTCAGCATCCCCCAGCCAAGCATCTGGGTTATGCGGCAGCAGCCCTGCATCTGCACAGAGTGCTGGTAAGTGAGCTGTGCTTGAGCCATGCAAGGCACATGAGCCTCCTTTAAATAGTAGAACAGACTTTAAAAGATCAGGATCATCAAGCTGCCTTAGGAGATGCAGATAGACAAAAAACAGAATGGGGGAAGGATGACTGTCAGTGCCGTAAGATACCATTCATCATCAATATGAAAACATTTCTGTCATTCTGCAAAAGACTGGACTTTCATTACAAATAAAACGATGCTTATTCATATTTATTATTATTGAACTTTTCAGGTCATACGGACCCGAGATGCAAGATGAGTATACATAGCTATAAAAAGGTAAAGAACATGACTGAATGAGGGAAAAGAAATTTGTAGAAATTATTAAGTAAGAAAATAAGAATCGTTCCAGGAGAGAACTGGGAACCACATACAGAAGGAAGGGTACCTGGAAGAACTATTGTGTTGTACTATTTTATGTTTGTTGTGTTGGTTTTTTTTAAATGCCTGACAAATTCAGGTGATTTTACCTCAGCTTTTAGGCTCCAATACTAGCTAATACATTTGCTATGACTTTTCCTTGCAATGATTAAAATGCTTCCATTTTGAGTAGGTCACTATGCCCCATGGTGTACCTGAGCAGCCTTCAATAATTTGCCTCCTTCTATGACCCGGCTGCGTCTGTCTCTTAGGAGAAGTATGCACGCTCTCACTCTCCTCTTGGTGAATGTTGTCATAATCATGTGCTTCATGAGCTACGGATTGCATTTCTTCTTGTGTGTTGAACTCCTCTTAATCCTAAGCAGAAATCAAAAGGTGTTTGCTAGCAATATGATGCCCTCTCTTGAACTGACTTTACTGAGGGCAATATACTATCCCTGTGTGTGGATCCAAACACCCCAAATGTCCTTTCACAGGTCCAAGCTATGATTCCTCAGTTAGCTGAGGAGAATTGGAGGTGATAGGTTTGGAGGAAAGGATCTGGTGGGGACAACAACCCCAAAGCTTTGGACAGATATGTAAGCGGGAGAAAAAGGCATTTAAAATAAATGCTTAAAATTGCTATTGTATATGAAATTGCTACTATACATATTGTTATTATATATAAAATTGCTATTATATATTATTTATATATATATA
>VZTV01068032.1:6321-18570 GCA_013400875.1 Anhinga rufa
AAAAAGAGAAACTGATATTATGGAAGAAGATTAAAAGTGGATTAAATAATAAAAGTCTGTTTAAGAGCCCTCTGGAGAGAAAGGGAAACCTGGACCAGATGAGAATAGTTAGTGCAATGGTGTAGACAAAATTAAGTTTTGCTGCTCTGAAGGTGAGCTACAAGGTAGTCCTCATCACTGGACAGGGAAAAATTGAGTTTGTGCCAATAACAAAATGGGTTCCAGGGAAAATAAAGGGGAGGCAAGCAACAAAAGGTAAGGAGGGACTAAGACCTTCTCAGAGGATGGGACTGCTTCAAGGACAGGTATAGGCATGGATTCACTCAAATGGATCAAGAGCTGCTAAATGGGCAGTTAGAGCTGTGGCAGGGAAATAAAGCATGAAAGTTTTCTGAACAGCATGAACACATTAGAGTCAGATAAGCTGTTTAGGGGAAGAAGTAGATAGAACAGGGTGACTTGATTAGTGGTAAGTAATCCAGAGATGGAACTTTTTTACTCAATTTTAAGACTGGGCATGTCCCAGGAAAAGAAGTTTCATTTAGGATGGAAAGATAATTTTGTGGCTAGATTCTCTCTTTACTATCATTGTGGTCTAAAACCTGATATTTTTATATTTAGATCACTTAAAGTATTTAGATACTTAAAGTATGCTTAGAAATGCTTTTCTGATGTCCATTCATTGATATGAGTGAAACTAAGAACCAAATCTTCTCTGCTTTCATGTGGGAGGTTAAATTGCTGGATTAGGAAGTGTCTAGCTGAGACAAACCTGTTACCATAATTTAGTTTTGCAATAGCTACTGCATGTTTTTACCTCTATGAAAAAAAAAGGGATCAGTAACCTTGAAGTAAGCATAGAGTAAGAGCAGACACATTGGCAGTTAGCACAGAGCACCTGACAAGTTTAAACTCAGCCTAGCTCAGTATAAAACACTTGCACATATATCCACACTGCTATATTATCACCAGTTCCAATGCTTACCATTCTTTCAAGATGTCCTTCAGCTTGTAGCTCAAACTTATAAGATCTGATAGAACCATAGCTAACTAATTTAACTTATCTGAAAAAATGTAACTTCTGCTTTCTAATCTTCTTCACTCTTGGTGTTATCTGAAATTGTTTTTTTAAACCTCATTGTATCAGATTATTCTAATCCTATTGTCATTGTAGTAAAACTAGTTTGTACTGTCCCTTATATTCTGCTGTGCTTAGCTTTTGTTTTCTGTGTACTACCCACTTAATTTCTATCATCCTGAACATCCAGATACATCATCCAACAATTTGATATTGACACAAACTATTACTGAGGTAACATCATTGGAGCATGCATTCTTTCTCAGTTTTTTTGCCTATTTAATCTTGTACTGAAATAAGTAAAAGTGAGTATGAAAAATATAAAAAGATGTTATATCAGACTGTAAACATGGATAACTCTAAACATGACTAAGCAAGCTATTAATCTATTTTTGGTGCAGCTATTTCACTGGTAGGAATAAACCACAAACATTTTTGTTGATTTGCGATTTTGAAGGTTGGCATTCTGATGATTCTCTCTAATAATGTTAAGGCTGGACTCAAATCATATGGCACAAATCAAGAAAAAGCATGCTTTTTTGACTTGTATATGCTTAGAGACTAGCATAATGTAAAAATTACTATTGGAATGAAAGCTTTTTACCTGCTGCAAACATATGTTACCTATAGCAATTTAGTTGTTTTGGTCTGGAGCTTGCTCCCATATATGCTACTGTTTTTCTTTCCAGCTGTCGTTCACAACTGACCTATCTAGTCCTAGTCTTCATCTAGAAATTTCTTATCCCCTGTGCACCAGAGATGTATCAACTTCAGAGAAGGTGAGGTTAATACTAAAGGACTCTAAAGCATAAAAGAAAAAAAAAAAGAGAAAAAAAAAGAGATACTTTATGATTTCTTAACTATTTGGAAGAAAGGTGAACTGCATTGCTACCTACTCTTTTCCTTCCATCTCCTTTGTTTCTTTTCTACTTTTCACATATATTTTTGTCCATCAGAAAAATTATACTTTTACATACTCAAGATTTGCTGTATTTTAGTGACTTAGTGTACTGGTTTTGGATGGGATAGAATTAATTTTCTTCATAGTAACTCATATGGTGCTGTGTTTTGGATTTGTGCTAAAAACGGTGTTAATACATGGATGTTTTAGCTATTGATGAGCAGTACTTACACAGAGTCAAGACTTTTTCTGCTTTGCACCCCACCCCACCAGCGAGCAGGCTGGGGGTNCTGGGGGTGAACAAGATGTTGAGAGGAGACACAGTTGGGATGGCTGACCCCAACTGACCGAACGGATATTCCACACCATGACACCGTGCTTAGCAATAAAATCTTCAGGAAGAGGGAGGAAGAGAGGATGTTTGAAGTTATAGCATTTGTNGTAACTGTTATGTGTGATGGAGCCCTGCTTTCCTGGAGGTCATGACACATCTGCCTGCCAATGGGAAAGAGTGAATTAATTCCTTATTTTGCTTTGCTTGTGTGCATGGCTTTTGCTCTACCTATTGAACGGTATTTATCTCAACCCACAAGTTTTCTTACTTTTACCATTTCAATTCTCTTTACCATCCTGCTGAAGTGCAGCGAACGAGAGGCTGTGTGGGGTTGAGCTGCCTACCAGGGTTAAACCACAACAGGTCCTTAGGTAGATTCATGTCTCCTCTCTGTAGGTGTCCACGTAAGAGCTCGTTACTCCAGACTTCTTGTATAGTTAATGGGGAGGAAAAAAATAGGAAATAAAAACCTCTTAGGAAATAATTTCTCTTTCTTTGTCCTTAGCCACATGAAACCCAGACTTCACCTGACCAAACCAACAGAAGAGATGTTAGAACCACCTTCTTTGCACATCTTTGAATGCACCATCAAAGATCACTCCCTAGCAGATGATGGTACCACTACCAGTGAAGGTAGAGCTCAAGGAGGAGTGAGTCAGGGCCATTTTCATCATGATAGTGGGGAAAAAAGAGTCTCATACTTGATGAACAGAATATGACTAACAGAACTAGCATGGCTAACAGAATATCACTAGTTTAAGCTGTGATGTACAGGAGAAAAATATACTATATTTATAGTATTAAAAATATAATAATATTTTTAATATTAAAAAGGCTGTGACTATCATGCCTGCACATCAGCTTCTCACAGCAGTGCTTTATAAGTCCCCTGGGTTCTGCAGAAAAAAGCTATAAATACAACACCTATGGGGTCCAACTCATATTCCTTCCTTACTACAGCACAAGTAAATCTCCTTTTCTTACCTTCCAATCCTGATCAGAATATCCCTCAAGTATACAAGGAAGTGTAAGTGGATTGGGCTTTCTAGCAGACATTTTAAGAACAAAGTTTGGTCAGAAATGAGAGGATAGGGTCAGATTTATTTCCATTTTAGAAAAGTCTTGTTACTTAGTGCAGGCAGATCCCCACTCTCTAATTTCAACTTCTTTTATTCACTATGTGATCCCCATATAGCAATCACTTCTATGTATTACATACTACAAACTGGACAATACAGGGTACAATGATACAATGGTTTCAGGATGCAGATTAAAACATGCACATTTGTCATATAAATACTGAAATATAGCAGCATAAACACTCTGAGTGTTTCCTGTCTGGACTGAAAAATCAGATATCAGCTGACTCTTCCAGATTAATGTATTACAGTAATTACCTTAAGATTACCATGTTCTGTCTTTATTTCCTACATCCTCCTGTGCAGACCAGGAACATTAGAACTGATGTTCAAAATTCTTAAGTTGTCTTGACATTTTTGATATTCGAAAGATCAAAATTTCTGAGCCTGATGTCTGTTTCTGGACTCTTGGTTGGTTAATAATGAACAGGACAACCTCAAGACTGAAATACTGCATATTAGTTGGGACTGGTTCATTTTTACAGAAAACAAGGGCACTCCATGCTTGAAGTGAAAGTTGCATCTTGAGTATAGATACTCATTGCCTGTCCCTTCAGCTTTATTTTCTGTTACTGCAGTAAAAATTGCAGTTAAAAAATGACTAAGGTCTTTCCTTGTGGAATCTTTAAGATACTTAGAAGAGACATAGAAGCAGATGTGATTTGTATAGATTTTCAGCTCAGTGAATGTAACTGCTTACAAGACATAATTGGGTATCAGGTACAGAATCCTGGAGTTTTGGGATATTTTTGTTCTCAGAGCACTGTAATAAGTACACTGCAAATGTATTCATACAGCTCATATGGCAAAACATAATGTTCTCAGCACTGCTTCAAAACCTTTTTCCACACAAAATTATGCATCCCAGACAAGAAACCAGCTACCATGATGTGTCTACTGCTAGGTCTTAATCTCAGGAAGTTACTCACACGGAAATTATTTCCATTATTTTACATGTTTTAGGACCTGCTTTTCTACTCAAATGGCATACAGCAACATCTGTGTGACTGTGACATAAATCCACTGTGTTTATGAAAATTATTTCTCTTCCTTTTTCAGAAATATATGGAAAAAGTTGTGATATAATGTATAAAAAGACAAATGTATGGAGGTACTTAATGTCTGGACTAAAAGAACATCGCAATTATAGGGATTATTTGCCACATACTACACAGTTCACAGGCTTTGTTTATTACAAACATGATTTTCAGTGAAATTCTTGTGCACTACTGCAAACTTGCACTTTGAGGACTCATGATGGTATGTTTTTGCTAGCTGACAGGGTTTGACTATGTCAATATTATTACACTCTCTTGGTTTCTGAAACAATGGTTTTGATTAAGTTGATGGTTGTGAATGATCCCCAGACTGGGCTAACACCCAAACTGTGCGTAAGAATTTTGGGAAGTGCTGGCCATTTTAACAATTTGCGAATATAGATTTCCAGTGCCTGGGCTCTTGCCTTAGCACTTTTTGTTTTACTAACACAATCATAAGCTTTGAGTGTCCCTGACTGGTTTTTTTGATCCTGCTTCATCTCTTAAAAATGCTCTACCAGCTGTAAGCTATATGTGGCACAATGCACCAAAAGAGATCAGCTTTACAGGCTCTTGTTAAGCTGCCCTAGTGCACAGCAGAATCACAATGGTTTCACTGTCTGTATAGCCTTATAGTAAATAGTACATTTTGAGCCCAGTATGAAATGTACAAGTCTGCATTCTCTAATGTTCTGAATGAGAAAATCATTCGAATAGTTCTACATTTCCTGTTCATGGGCAAGTTTAAGACAAGTTGGTATGTTTTTCAAAGAAAACAGAAAGGGATTTGAAGTGTGAGCTGTGGCAAACGCATATCCTTTCATTTTGAGAGTAAGATGGAAGGGATTTAATATTTGTTTCAGTTTTGTACCTGCATATTTGTGCTGGTTTTGTCTGGCACACAGTTAATTTTTTTCACTGTAGCTGGTATAGTTTGGATGGCACATCATGTTTTAGTTGTTAAGTAGCAGCTCAGTGTCACTAAGTAGCGCCTATACTAGTCAGGGACCTCTCCAGCTTCCCATGCTCTGCCGTGTGCACAAGCAGCTGGGAGGGGAGGGGCCACAGCCAAGCCAGCTGATCCAAACTGGCCATTGGGATAGCCCATATCATATGATGTCATGACCAGTACATTAACTGGGGGAGTTGGCACGGGGCGGGGCGGTTATGGCTCAGGGACTGGCGGCATCGGGTCGGCGGGTGGTGAGCAGTTGCAGCACATGTTGCTTGTTTTGGTTGTTTATTCCCCCTCCCCCCTGGTTTTCATGTCTCNCAGGGATGCAGAGAAGCACAGAATCACAGAATGGTAGCAGTTGGAAGGAACCTCTGGAGATCATCTTGTCCAGCCCCCCTGCGTGAGCAGGCACACCTAGAGCAGGGGGCACAGGACCGCGTCCAGGCGGGGGTTGAATGGCTCCAGGGAAGGAGACTCCACAGCCTCTCTGGGCAGCCTGGGCCACTGCTCTGGCACCCGCACAGGAAAGAAGTTTTTTCTCATATTTCAGTGGAACTTCCTGGGTTCCAACCTGTGCCCATTGCTCCTTGTCCTGTCATTGGGCACCACTGAAAAGAGTCCAGTCCCATCCTCCTGACACACGCACTTCAGATATTTATAAGCATTAATAAGATCCCCCCTCATTCTTCTCTTCTCCAGGCTGAACAAACCCAGGTCCCTCAGCCTTTCCTCATAAGGGAGATGCTCCAGTCAACCTTTAGGGTTGACTTTTTATACCTTTTTATATGTTTGTGATAGAATAAGGTGAAGAATCTAAGAAACTGAATCTTCTTCAGTTAGGAAGAATTCTGAACTAAATTTGTGATAATACCATATTTACTAATAATATTTCAATTTATTATCTACCTATTTATAATCCAAAATATGTTTAGATAATTTTCTTGCTTGAAGATGAGTCTAATTTATCTGGGAAAAAGATATTGTAACCTTTTTATAACGTCTTTTTGCCTTTTTCTCGACCCAGTGATAAAACTGGAAAAATGTGTCAAATTTTTGGTCCTACAACATTTTTGTCATAGTTGTCCAGAGAATTTTCAGTATCTCCATCTTTTAAACTGTTCATAATTTGACTGGACAAGTCTCTGAGCAATGTGATCTAACCTCGATGTGAGCCCCTTTGAGCAGGGAGTTGGAATAAATTACTTCCAGAGGTCCCTTCCAACCTAAAAGCCATAATGATTCCATGATAAAAGAGATTAAAGTTTTTCCTTTTCTTGTCTCTCTCCAGTGGGGATGGAGGTTACCAGTGCAAATTCATAGACATGCATACTTTTTCATCAGTTGGCCAGCCAAATTTCCCAGCTTTCCTTACTGTTTACCATTCAAGTTAGCAAAAAGACTGGGACTAGAAACAGTGGGGCTGGTATGACTCTAAGTATGCTTTGAACTTCTGGACATGCTGAGGCAACCGTTGACTTGCAGAGAGGCCAGGCCAAGTCATGCCACACTTGCCTCAGCCATAATCCAGGTATCTCATGTACTTTTGAAACAATATCCTTTCATTATCTACAGATATATAAGGTGATCTCTGGATCTTCCCGATAGTGACCTCTTGTGTTTTACACGAGTAATGAGCTATGTGAGCAGCCTGGATCTGGACCTTTGTAGGTTTACTGATTGGGCTAAATTCAATCTGCCTTCTGTTTACTTTCTTCCTTATTTCCTCACTGATAGCAGAGTTACTCTTCTTCAGCAGAAAGTACCCTCCTCATAATACCTGTAATCTGGATGGCCACTCTATTTGAAATTCCCATATCTGGGAAGGCAGGTATCCAAGACTGCCACTTCCTTGGAAAATTCTTCTGCCCAGTAGGTTCTTGTACAGAAAATGGATGGTAATATTAATGACATTGAACCTTGGAGAAGTCTGGCTGTTAGTTGTCATATGAACAGTAGGTTTCTGGTTAAATGGAATACTGATGTTTCCCATCTCCCGTCAGAGAATAGATAGCACTAGGAAACGTAAAATCTGAGTCATTTTCTGAAACTTAGAAGCTCTCTAAGCATTCTAAGTTGAGAATTTATGTGTATCCAGAAGTATCCAGTTTTTCTGTATTCATTCCCAGCTCTGCTGTTATTTCCTGCATAACTGTGGGCAGTCAGTTCTCCCATATGCATTTCGTCTACTTGGAGTAAAAGATCTGTAAGTGGTTGAATTTTACTACCTGTATATGCAATGCCTAGAACAGTGATATTAATTAGGCAGCATGGTGAAAAAAAATACATAGAAATGGACCTTAAAAGATTGATTATTTATGCATAAGGCTAGCCAAAAAAAATAAGTACTATACATTATACCCAAGATTTAAATTATGTGTTTCTTTTATTTGTTAAAAATTTATTAGCCACAAGGAATATATCTTATATCATTATGAAATAAATCTTTCAGTAATATCAACAGTGTTTAGAAATTTATTTTCCTTATATCAAGGTAAAATCTGATCTGGACAACTGTATTTGTTTTGGTGTGCATTTATTAATGAACAGTTATGTATGATCCTTTTAAGGTTTTCTAAGGTAAGATATTTTTAAATTAATATTTCTTATGAAAGCAGTTGTGCAATGAATATTAAAGCAAATAAGTGTCCATGAGTGACTTCAGCTCAGAACTGTGTTCTTTTAAGTTTGTGGACATTTTTAATGACTTTAATAGATACACAATAGCTTCATGATACTGTTGGGAATATTGATGGATAATTCATGGGTATAGAAGACAGGTACTCTTTGTATATACTTTTAGAGACTTTCAAGGAATAATTAAAAAAAAAACAAACAAGCAAACAAACAAAAAACTACACCACACAAGAACAGAAGAAAAAAATTTGTCCTAAATTCCTCCAGAGGTGGTCACAGTCATCTTGCTTCTAGAAACAGGAGGTTACAAATGGCTCCCTTGTATCCCTTCTGAGAAAAGGTGAGAACTGGGACTCAGATCTTTATTATTAGACATCCTCTCCCTTTAGCTGCTTTTTGTTCACTAGCTAGACCTCATAATATTATTTCATCGACTCTGCCTTAGGGGGTCTGTCACATTGCCACTTCAGTCAAATATATGCTCAAAAGGGAACATATGCAGTGATAAAACCAAAGACAAAGTAACCCATTATATCTGAGAAAAAGCTTTCATGAAACTTCATGAAATCATTAAAAGGTGATTATTCTGAATATGTAAATAAACAATGGATCCATAGTGGAAGGTATTGAAACTTAAACTGCAATAACTCAATAAGGGTGAAGTGTTGCCTACTTTTTCTAGACCCAACTATGCAATTAATATTTCTAGGAAAAGGTATTTCTGAAGAGCTTTCAATATTTTTTACTTAATTGCAAAGAAGAAATATGTATGTCAGTTTCTAATACTTTAATTTGATGAGAACATATGTTCTGATTGTTCTGATGTATATTTAACATTTTATACATAGGTGGAGTTTTCATGCATGTAAAATGAAGCTGCCCAAGTGTTAGTATTTATGGGTTATTCATGTATCCAGAGATAAAGATAATTACAGGTCAGAAGTTACCACTTGACCCAATGGTTATCCAGCTTGACATTGTGATTAATGGGATTTACACAATGGGGTGGTTCATTGCTGCTTCTGATAAATCCTATTATGTTCACTTGTCACTAAACAAGTATTGAAATAAATGGCTGATGATGTATAATTCAGATAGGGAATGTGTGATCAAAGAAACCTAGTTGAGAAAGGAAAATAAAATCACTCTTGAATACATATACCCTAAATCCCCTACTATCAGAAGAGTTATACACTCTGCATATATGTTATAACTAAATTGCATACATTATAACTAAATAAAACTATAAAGTGGAATGGCAAAAAGATATAAATATTAAGATAAAAAGATAAAAACCGTACACTCCTTTAGTTTTCCATGTTCTAGGGTGAAGATATGGGGTACTGAACAGGAAGACAGGAAGGCTCTTGTTGAGGACCTTCTATGACTCCTTTCAGGGCATAATTTCTTTTCTATGTTGATTACTATACAGAGTTGAAAAGATATGACTTACTCTTAAATAGCTATTTCTCTTTGCAGTCTAGTAATCTATAGGATATAGCAACTTTTAATGAATGAGGCAAATGAGATGGACTAGGATACAGAAAGAGATAATAGGAATCAAAGACAAATAAAAAGTTAACTTTGTAAGAATAACCAGGTTAGTTAATAAAACAATTAATAAACTTTGTTCCTAATACAGTTATCAAGCTGGAGGCTGCTGCTCCCTGCTTGTAAAGGTTAGAAGGTGACAGTAGCTGTTGAAATGAGGTTCACTCTTGTTCCCTCAAAACTGTTTCCTCTCTGACCTATAATTATTCTCATTTTCTCTGCTGAGTTGTGATAGGTATGGGGCATTTTATACAGAAAATATTTGCTGTAGCACTAACCAATCCTTGTGTTCTCCGGAAAAATATACAAGATTATACACAAATGTCCCAAAGGCAGATTCAAGGCATGAGCTATGGGTAGGAACATGTTTTTCTTAATAGCCTGTGTTTAATCTGACTAAATAATCTGACTCTACTAGTAGGTAACATCTAATAACATTTTGAAGAGAAGGATCATTACATACATGATTCAATAGAAAATTTGGGTAAAATGTAATGGGGCTTACTAAAGACTGTATTACTTATATATATTCCTGTTTTGTTGTGTGCTGAGAAGCCATTGCTGGAAATTACTGTTGGAAAGAGGTCTCTGTAGGCTAGACAAATACAGGATCACTGTTTCACATCAATGTTAAAGAGTTGTGAAAAGGCAAACTAGCTGGTACTAGAAATACATTTTCAGTAAAGATATAATTAATACCATTGCAGAAGGTCCTGACAGTATAGAATACTTCATGTAATTCTGAATTTTTGTTTTCACATAATTAGTTACATAGTAACACATTGCACAGTGAACACAACCTACTGATAGTAAGTCAGTTTGGACCTACCTACAAAAATCACATTTTGGATGGGAAGCACTGGCATCACAAGAGCAAACAACAGCCACAGTGCTGCTCCACATGCTGCATGTTGGGACAATGTTAAGTTCTGAGATAAAGGTGTTACACAGAAATCTGAAACAAGGGAGGATTTTTCCTGATCAAAGTAAAAAGACTGTCCCAGCTTGCACAAATTGGAAAGTGGCAGATGTTCCTTGAGAAGAGGACAAAAAAAGACTGGAAAAATGCTATGAGCCTGTGATGAGATCCACCAAAGCTTAAATGTGCTATGGCAGTATGGGTGTAAGTATTTAAACAAAATTAAAATGTCACATGTTTTTTAAGCAAACTTAATCCAAGAGTCAGAAGTTACACAAGGCCAATATTTTGTCTCTTAGCATCCTAATATTCTTAATAGCATCTCTTATTAAACATAATGCATCTTAAAGTGTTACCATCTTGTGCTGCTACTATCTTGGAAGAGAATAAAAGCTGTATACTTTTTTGCCTAGCAAAAATACTCCCTGGAAGGATATGACAGATATCTGGTAACATACCAGTAGGGTATACAGGGGAAAGGGGGAAAAAGCCCCACATGTCAAAACTTGTAGTTCTACCTGGGCATGATGAGTTCAGGCTATAAATGAAAAGATTTCTATCCAACAGTGAGATTCTGTGACAACCTTTTACTAAGTTTTGGAAAGGTATAAACTCATCTACTTTTAAAAATAATCTGTTTCTAAAAGGGATCATTTGGCCTGTTTGTCTCAGTAGGGACAAAAATCTAGAGGTTGCATTGTATGCCTCTTCAGTAAAAGACTATTCCTGTCATAATTTTAGACTGCTTTTATATATTATATCAAAATTATGTGCTTTATCTACTTTTTCAGAAATTTTGGTTTTAATACAATTATATGCATACTTGTTTTGTTTCTTTGAGGTAAAGACACTCTTCTAGCAGGCTTTCATCTCTATTTTGTATGCAGTCATTATATGAATTATGCAGAAGTATTTTTTTGTGTGATATCCTGACAAAAATGAGTTTGTTCAAGCGTAGTAACAACACAGTGCTGGCAGTCAGTAATTTCATGAGAGCCTTTTATTGCTATCAGAGGAAGGAGAAGTGGATAATCAGTACCCTGAGGGAAATATATGAGCACTATAATTCAATTCCTAAGTGACCTGGCAATTAATAACCAATAATGATGAGGGCCAAAGAGCAAAAGGATAAGATATGCTGTAAATGATTTCAAGAAGGAGACTGTGTGAGAAAGGGGACAATTCTCAGTGATCTTATAGGCCAACAGAGAATTCTTTAATACTTCTACATCTGTAGGCAAACTCTGCTGTATGAAAGAAAGTAAGAAAGATAGTCTTCCTCCTTCTGTGACGATTAAATGATTAAATAAATAATACTAAATAATTTTTCATAGCTGAAGCATACAAAAGTCAGCAATTTGAGCAACGTAGGGTTCTCTAACATCTACATTTGTGTAGAGCATGGCATGCCTTACTGATAGTGCTATGAAATAAAATATATTATCATACAATTTAATAGGTGGTAAATGAAAAAGGAAAAAATCTATGTGAAAATATAAGTACAGAATAACATAGTGTAACAGTACAATGATAAGAAGGGATAACTTAAGCTAATACTGGGAAATAGATGTTCTTACTCATCTGTGCTTTACTATTATCCCTGGATTTTTTTTCTCCCTATTGTTTTCTAAGCTAAATCTTAAATAAGTAATCATAAGACTGTCTCATTACTGGGCTCAGCCTGGTGTCGTGGTTTAGCCC
>VZTV01068033.1:0-20287 GCA_013400875.1 Anhinga rufa
CCCCCGGCCTGGATCGCCGCTCCCCTTCACCACGCCGACACCACGATTGGATTTATTACCAATTTTTTTAATTTTTTAAATTTTTNTACCAATTTTTTAATTGTTTTTAATTTTTGTCTGTCTTTTTCTCCTCTAAAAGCAGTCGGGGAGGGGGGGCTGCGGTGGGACCCCCCCACCCCGGTGCGGGTCTGAACAAAGCCGGCGGTGCTGCCCGCTCCGGCTATAGGTGCCCGGTCCCTATAGGTACCGGGGCGGTATGGATGTGTACGTGTCTGCCCCGGCCGGGGTGCGGGAACAATGAGAAGGGGCTGCTCAGGCGAGGAGGAGGAGGAGGAGGAAGAGCGGAGGGTGCTCGGTCGCTGCCGCCCTGGGGATGGGGGTGGGTTTGGTAGCCCCCCCCTCGCTGGGTTTTATCCTGCGGGTCGCAAAGTGTTTGGTTGAGCTTGGCTGGGCTGCTGCTTGGTTTAAAACAACAACAAAAAAATGCTGGGTTTAGCCTGATTTTTTCCCTCCCTGTTTCCCTAAAAAAAAAAAAAAAAACCAACCACACACAGAGGAAAAAATAAGAATTTTTGAGGATTGGCGAAGACTGAGATAATTTGGACAGCCTCCCTGCTTGGACGCTCGCATTCCAATCAAATATTTATTAATTTTAATCTTTTCGGAGGCGGGGGGGGGTAAGCAACTTTGCTGGCGTGCGCGCGCGGCGGGCCGCGGGCTCCCCGGAGGGAATTCTGCTGCTCGGTGTGGATTTTCTCTCCTTCCCGTTGGAGCCTTGGATTGAGAAGAGAAAGAGCCTCGACCCTCGGGAATCCACGGCGAGTCGGCGAGCGGGAGGCAAATCGGGTCCGGAAAAAACATCCCTTTTTTAGTTAAAAAAAAGGGGGTGGCTGGCGGTAGAAATGGCTTTGGTTTGGGGGGACGCCGTGCCGCCCCCGCCCGCTCGAGTAACCTTGGCTTTCGTGAAATCGCCGAGGCGGCGGGGATGCGGCTGGAAGCTGGGGGTGACACGTCGCGGGGGGTCTCCCACTGTCGTGTGTCCCCCCCCAATCTACCAGGGGGGTCTGCTGGCCCCGGTGGGCTCGGAGGCATCCCTCCCCGGGGGGGACCCTTCGAGGCGTTTCATGCTTCTTCCCCCAGTTTGGAGCTGGGTGGTTGTCCTGCCTTCGGCGCAGCGTGACGGCTTCTCCCATGGGTGCTTCCCCGGCCCCGCTGATGGAGCGCCCACCCCGCCGGGATATAGAGGTGGGGGGGGTGTACGTGTGGGGGGAAAAAAAAGGTGGGAAGCGCCTGAAATGTCGGCGTTCCCACCCAGAAACGGCTCCGCTGGGGTGGGATCGCAGGGGCGATGGGTGGGTTTCGCCGTGGGTGCCCGGCCGCGGTCCCGCTGCGTGGGACCAGCCTGTGGCCTGACCCCGCGCCCCCGTCTTTGGGGTGCCTTTTTGGGGTCCCTCGCCGCCTTTTACGCCTTACCGCTCCTGGCTCCGAGTTGTGCGGGTTGCGTGGCGTTGGGCAGAGCCTCTTCCCGGCCGCTCCCGCCTGCGAGTGCGGTTGAGTAAGCCGGTCTGGGGCACCGCCTGCGGTACAAAGTCCGGCTCCAGCTTGAGGAGAAGCCGTGCTCTTTGTTAGACCGGGCTTACGCCCCTGGATAACGCACTGAAATCCCCCCGCGTCGCGCTCGCCGCCCTGCTTCGGGCTTTCGATGCCCTTCCTCCGGCGCTCGGTGGGCGATGCCGTGTCCGTGCCGGCCCTCCGCCCCGCGCCGCCGAGCTTTAACTCTTGCTTTTTTAGAGTAAAGAGAGGTAAAGCCTTCAAAAATAACATCGCTACGTGGAATTTTCCAACAGATAGGGAGGAGAAAGCCGTTGGGCGTTGGGGCCGCCTGGCCTTGGTGGTCTTGCTGTAAATCGCGAAAATATTTTTCTGCCCTTTCCTCCCCTGGGCGGCTCGCGAAGCGCAGGCTTGTAATTTGGCCGGGACGGCGGCGGCAGGTTCCGGATCTCGTGGTGGTTTATCAGAGGGACGTCGGTATCGCGCCCGATAGAAGGAACGATTTCCTAGGCGAGTTTAAGGCTAGCTTAAGCCGTGTTCCCCTTCTGCGTGTGTGCGTCCAAAAGCCAGCGGGGAAATCGTCACCGTCCTCCCATTGTGAATAATTCTGTGTCTTTTTAGAGGGGGAAAAAATAGGCTGAGAAATGCTTTTCGCTGGATAAAAGGTGATATTTGTCCCAAACCCGCGCTTGGGACGAGCGCGGGCTGACTTGGCTCCCCTCGGAGCGAGCTTTCCCCGGGATGTCTGCGGAGCCCCTTGGAAGGGGTCTCGGGGAGCCAACGTGGCTTTGATTTCATTCTGTCCCGTCCGAGGAGGGTGAAGGGCGCTTTTGGGATTTAATCGGCCCTTTTGCTGCTCGGCAGGGGGGTTGGTGGGAGCGTGCTCTTGTTGGGCAGCCGGGAATTGCAGGAGAAATTCTGGCTAAAGCCTTTCTGAAGTCCCTTGGCTGTGATTTTGGAGAAATATTGACCCTGGTGGGCCGCTGTGCCGACCGTTAAAAGGAAGCATTCCTAATAAAATATGGTTTGGAAAATTCATTTCAGGCTGGAATTTGCCTCTCCAGAAAGTATTTTAATAAGGAGGTGGGGGAAATGGGACACATCATCCGCGCGGGTCGTTTCGGCTCTGCTTTTCTCTCTTTCCCTCATATAAGTTTTCCTCGGCTCCGCTCGTTCGCTCTGTGGAGCAACCCAGCAACTGTGGAAAAACAAGAGAAATGCATTTCGGGGTGGGGGGGGAAGAAAAAAAGTAGTAAGCGTAGAGGAGGGGGGGAAAAAAAAGCCCAAACCAGACAAAAGTCTAATCCTTTGTGGTATTTTTATTCCGTCTTTAATGACATTATGGTGTCCTATTGAATTCTGTAAGCGCCGAGTTTGAAGCCTGGTGTATCTTTTGCCTTTTTTAATGCCTTTTACGGGGGACACAGTGCTCGCAGGAAGGCCCTTTCTGAGGGGGATGGCCGGCCCGGAGCCCCGCGTCGGTGGGCTCACACTTGTCGGAGCAGATGTAATTTAATTACCGTGCCAGTGGGCGCATGAGGCGCTTCGCAGTGTAAGGAGTTGGGAAATAGCGAAAACACGCTGCTTACTTTTAATTAAAAGCCGCGTTTGGCTCGGGGAGCCTTCGGAGCCTCCCTCCTCCCGCGGAGCGGGGAGCTGGGGGCTCCCCGGGGGTAGGGGAGCGATCCCATGGCCCCCACACGCACCTCTGCCTCCCTGGGGCTTTGCTTCATCTCCGAAGGCTGGTTCAGATTAAGGGAGCCTGGACGGTCTGCATCCCAGTTGGAGTTTCCCTGTGGAATGGGGTTGCCCTTTCCAAGCGTGCTGGGGACGACGACACCCTTTTCTGGGTGCTGGGCTGTTGGGTGCCCCCCGCAGCGTGGAGGGCTCTTGCTCTCGCTCCCCCCAAGGCAGAAACCCCTGTGCCCGGCCCACCTTGCAGCGGCGAGGTTGCCCTTCTTGCTGTGCCCGGGGGAAAGGAGCACCCAGGGCTCCTTGCGTTTGGGAGTGACTTCATTAACTTAAATTTCAAAAAAAAAAAAAAAAAAGGGGGGGGGGAAGGCAGGGCTGTGGCTATTGCAGTAGCTGGGTAAATACCACTGGATTCTATAAAATGGATTTAACTGCTTCCTTTAAAAGAAAAAAAGAGCCGTGATGGGGTGGCTGATTGATTGTAAAAGGAGCCGTAGCTTTCTCCGGAGCAAAACAGCTGCTGCGGCTCCTCGGAGCCCCGTGGCAGCGGGGACGGACGGGGTGTTCGTGCCGTTTGTGCCGGCGGAGGGCCGGGAGGGGGCTGGCGGGGGGCTGCTTCCCACCGCCGCACCTGAGCAACTTCATCCCTTCTGCTCTCAACCTCCTCCTCGGATGCTGGTCCCAAACAGGCAGCGTGGGACGTGCCCTCGCACGGCGTGGCCGTGGGCAGGGGTCCCCCCACGAGCAGCTTTACCGGGCGGGCAGGGGTCCCCCCACGAGCAGCTTTACCGGGTGGGCAATGGTCCCCCCGGAGCAGCTTTACCGGGTGGGCAACGGTCCCCGCCGAGCCCTGCACGTGTTTGTAGGGGTCGTGGGGGCCGCAAAGAGCCGCCATGCACATGCAAGCCCCTTGCAGGACACGTGTTGGGAGGCGTTTGGGTTGTCCCCTGGAAACTGGGGGCTGCTAAGTAAGGATGGCCCCTCCTTTCCACGGCGGATTTCTGGGTCCCGCCTGCCCCGCAGCTTCCCCGTGGCTCGCCGGCCCTGCTGGCAGGGCACCCCGTAACCGGCGGAGCGGTGGCAGTGCTGCTGGGAAGCCCGCCTGCCCGAGGAGCGCTGGGGTCCGGTGGGAAAACATCTTGTACAGATCAGTAGCACATGCTACTTGGAGTCTGGCAGCTGAAACAGGGTGGGGAGAAACAAAGCTGAAATCCATTCTGTGTCTAATTAATGATTGCTTGTATCGGGAGAGCAGGAGGAGGACTCTGGGCTCGGTGCTATCTCGGCGTCACATCTGGGCAGGAATGCGGCGGCGGTGCTGCGGGGCTTTTGTTGTGCTCGCCTCGAAAGAGCCGGGGTCCTTTCTGCTGCTTTCCGAGGCTTTTCTCCTTCCTTCCCTCGCTCCGGAGCGGGTGGCATGGCAGAGAAACCCCCCTCTGGCGAGCAGGAGGGGTGGTGGTGGTGGTTCACCTGCTCGCGGAGGGGTTCGGCACCCCTCGGCGCGCACCCGGCATCCTTCGGGGAGGTTCTTCTCGTCCCTTGGGTGTCGTCTCCGGTTGGAGCACCCCATGCTCTGCTCGTGGCTGTGCTGGAGCCTCGGGATCCCGGCACTCCCTGCTCCGCCAGCCTGCCGGGCTCCATCCCAGACAAGTCGGGCAAGCCGGGACCAAACGTCCCGCTTGGTTAGGCTGGGTTTGTGCCCGCGGTGGGGTTTGCGTGGCCTCCGCGCTTTCGGGAGCAGGGTCCTTCCTACGGGGCTGGAGCCAAACCCCACGGAGGCTGTGGGCGATGCCTGGAGGGAAGGAGGGGTCCGGGGGGCCTCCGGCACCTTCCTCCCTGGTGGAGGGCCAGGGGATGGGGGACAGGTTTGGGGGGTTACCCGCCGTCTTTCGGCGAGCGGTGGCTTCTCCTCGGTGAGCTCTCCCTGCCGGCGCCTCCGGGTGGGATCCGACCCGGCTCAGGTGCCGGCGTGGCAGTGCCGAGCCGAGCAGCTGCGCTTGAAAAATGCCAGCTATTTATAACCCTGGCTTGGCTGCTCTGGAATAACCTTTTCCTACCAGCAGCCGGCCCTTCCCAGGTGGGCTGTTCCCCCTTTCCAAGGCCGTGGGACCGGGTTTTGCCAGCGGGGCTGCACACAGAGCCGGAGCAAAGCGGGGGCTTGTTGGTGTCCGCCTTCCCTCGGCTTTTTCCAAGGGCTCCGTCACGCTGCGCCTGCGCGTACGTCCACGTGTGCCGTGTCTGCTGGCCCGGCCATCGGCGGCAGGGTCGGAGAGGCTTGGCGATAACCCGGTTCGGCATGGGTTGGCTTTTTGCTGGTGCCAACACGGAGGTGCTGGGGGCGGGATGCCCGGGGGACGCTCCGCGAGCGCTTGGTCCCTGCGCACCTTCATGCCGGAGTTTCAGAAGCACCTTCCTCGCTGCAGTGACCGGGTCTTCCTCCCCTGCAAAGGCCTGGGGTGGGTGCCCTCCCTGGGAGGGGGGGTCCCGGCTGGTTTTGGTGGCACCCAAGCCTGCCTCGCCGCTCCGGTGATGGGACACGAGCGTCCCGTTTCCCGGCGGGCCCTTTCCTCACAGCCGGCAGCGGCTGGTGGCTCCCGGCCTTGCAGCATGAGCCCAGCCTTGGGGGTCCGTCTGCCCCGCCTGGCTTTGGGCACCCGGCGCCTTCTGAGTAGGCGCTTCGGAAAAAGCAAAGCGCGTTTTCACGGCTTATCAGCTATAAATACCCTTACACCATTAATATTGATCACTGAGTGTTTGCATGTTTTCCTTCTCATTAAGGCTGGGAAACGTCTGCGGTTGCACATGCATTAGTGGCGAGGCTGAGACCCGACACCATCTTCTCTTCGCTAACCGATCGCTTTTAATGCTTTAATGGGTTTCTGAAGCGGGTGAGCGCAGGCGGGCGCGTGGGTTCGCGCGCGGGGACGGCGGCCTCGGGTCTGGCGGCGTGCACGGGGCGATGCTCGGGGACGCGATGGTGCCGGGCTCCGGCGTGTCCTTTGTCTGGGCTCGCTGTAGTGTTGCAGCCGAACGCGAGGGGGAGGTCCGCGGCCCCCCGGCTCCCACCGGGGTTTTTTTTGGGGGGGCAAATGGTCCACGTGCGTTGGAAACGGGGAATGGGTGCAAAGGCGCTTCCCCCCTCTAATGCTTAAAGCAGGGGGGCGGCTGGTTTTTGCCTGGGCGGGGGGTCGGGGCGGGCTCCCCCCAGTGCCGCAGCGATGCCGGCGTTCCCCGCCTGCGGCCGGGCGGGCAGCATATGGAAAGGATCTGGGTGTAATATCCCGGGCTGCAGCGCGGCTTTGCTGAAGAGGCCACTTCAGCAGGGGACGCGGCGTGGTTAGTCCTCCCGGCTGACACATCCCAGGCCTTCCTCAGACTTGAAAGAGCTCGAGTTTGCCTTTGAATCTGAGGATTTATAGCCCTTTTAGGCCTCTCCAATAAAAGCATGGCTCCCTCCTCAGACAGAGCCCACCGTCTCCCTCCTCCGGGCTCATTATCCCGGGGATTTGTGTTGCTCGCTCTCGCGCGCTCTCGCTCTGTTGTTCGCTACCGCCGCTTTCTTCAGATGTGCGGCCGAGAACTTCAGAGCATAAAAGCGGAGCCAGCGTGAGCCGGGGGAGCTGCGGGTCCCGGCCAGGACGCGGCCCCCCGCCACGAGCTCGAGCAAACCTGGCTCCAGACCCAGCAGGGAGAGGAGCCCTCGTTTGGTGATGCTCCGGGGGTACGCCAGCATCCCCCTCCGCCCCCGCGGGTTGGGGACCATCCGCTCCCCTTGCCCGGCGTGTTCCTGGTGATCCCCTTGCCATCCCTCGAGGGCTGCGAGCCAGCCGGGATGAGCTCCGGTCCCTCCGGAGAGCTCCGGGCGTGCGGCCGCCCCTGCCTGCCTCGTCTCGGCACATGTGGGCACTTCAGCATCCTCAGCCCTACAGATCATGTCTGCTTCATACAGGCGCGTCAAGCCTTTAGCTGTTTAAAGAGAGGCTTAGGAAAGAGTCCAGAGAAACGACATAATAATTATTGTATTACAAATTGTTTCCTTTAATGGGCCCTGTCGGATCGCTCAGTCTGCTAAACACATTGTGCCCTCCCCCAGCCCCCAGCCCCGTGCTGCCGCGGCCCCTTTCCACCACTCCAGCCTCCCCTCCCAAGCCCAGCCCCGCTGGAAAATTCCTCCGGCCGAGGAGCCCGGGGGCTGGGGCGAGGGATGGGGGCTGCGTGGGCACCCACCCGGCCCCCCGAGGCCTCCGCAAGGCGAGGGGAGGACGGGGTGGCCCCGTCTCCGAGCAGGGGTCCTCTCCCTGCGGTGGGTGGTGGTCCCTTCCCCTTCCCCTTCCCTTGCTCCGGAGCATCGCGCTGCCCTGGACCTTGCGCATCTCGCGGGCTTTCAGGCCAGCGGCACCCCCAACTGATGCTCGGGGGGCTCAAGGGCACCTTTTCACCAGTTCAAAAAACGTCTTGCTTTGCCTGCACCGGTGCCGCGGGATGGGCAGAGCGACGTTCCTGCCCTTCCCCGGCGTTTCGGTGCTTGTGTTGGTGGTGGAAGGCTCCCAGGCAGCTTTTTGGCAGCTCCCACCCCCGAGGGCTGCGGGGCGTAAGGAGAGGAGCCACCAGCGGCAGTGCGAATTTTTTCGTCGCCCCCAAAGAATAAACGTGTTGGAATTAAGCAGCAGGTTACGTTTCTTCAAGGCCGAGCAGCAAAATATGTTTTAAATTTGGCAGCCGGCAGCGGAGAGCGGGTGGGAGAAATTTTCCAGGTATTGCGTTACACTTTCCCCTAAAAGGGCTCTCTGCTTTGGGGCTGGGGATTAAAGGGAGGAGAGGAGGGGGCGGCGCGGGGACGGGGGGCTGCGTCCCTCGGGGGAGCGGACCCCGTCCCTCGCACGTGCTCGCAGCCCCGTGCGTGCTCCCCGGGGCGCGGGGGCCGTGGGGCTCGCCCCGGCTGACTCAGGCCCTGCCCGGGGCAGGGGTGCGCTGCGGGGGATGGCCCGGCATTAATTTTTGGGCTTCCTCCCTCTGGGTGCGATGGGAAATTTCCACCTGGTTGTGGGCACCGCCCCGCTCCCCCGGCCTGCCGGGCTCTGCCTTGCCCTCCTCTTCCCTTCTGATGTCTTTAATAAATGCTTCACGCAAGAGCGAACCTGGGATCCACTCCCAGCACGGAACTGGGGCTCGGCCAGTTAGTCGATTGTTTTAGAAGAAGAAAATTTAAAAAGAAAAAAAAATAATATATTTTTTTTTAGGGGAAGGTCTGGCCGATGCATCAGCGAGCAGCCCCTCTGCTGCCGGGGTGAGCTGGGGGGGCTCCGTGCCGTGGGCAGGCGCTGAGCTCCGGCGTGTCCCCCTCCCCACGTTGGCAGGATGGGGCGCTGCCCCTCGCACCACCCCAGAGACGGGGTCTTGGCAGCTGCCCACGCTCTGGCTCGCTGCCCGTTCCCCCCTGCACCCAGCCGTGACCCCCCGCCAGAGTGTCCCTTGTCCCCCCCGGGCGGGTGGTCCGTGAGCATCCCCTCCAGAGCTGGCACTGGTGCACCCCATTGTTCCCAGCTTCCTTCCCAGCGGGAGGAGGAGGAGGAGGACATGCTTCCCCAGGAGGTGGGGAAGGGCCATCCCAGTGCCGTCGGGGGCGTGCGGAGCCCCCTTCCCTCTCGCTGGGCAGAGCCGCGGTGCCCCGTGGTCCCCAGTGCCCGAAGGGGCTGGGGAGTGGGGGCCCGGCCAGGTTGGGGCTTCAGGAAGGTACTTGGAGGTGTGGAGGGCTGGAGGCGGCTGGAATTTCCCCTTCAGCCGCATTTGGTTTTAAATTTGTATTTTTCTCCTTCGGTGTAAATTCTGCGAGGACGCGGCTTGGTTGCACACCCGTGCCGGCGCGTGCTCTCCGTGGCGTGCCTCCCTCCCCTGCAGCCCCGTTAGCCGTGCCTCGGCTGTAGCTAATTGCTGAAAAAACTGGGGCAGCAACAGCCCGGCAAGGCAGCGGTGCTGGGCTGGGGGCGGCGGAGGGAGAGGAGAGGAGGGTCCGGTGTGTTGGCGTTGCTGCGGTAGGAGAACTTTTTCTTATCTTCTTTCTTTTTTTGCCCTTGCCTGAGCTACAGGAAAGCTCTCTGTGGGGCTGGGGGATGCTCGCGGGATGCCGGCGGGTGCCAGCTCGGCGTTCCCTCCCTGCATGCGATGGGTGCCGGGGCTCGGGGGAGGCTCTGCAGGGCCACCCCGTCCCTGTAGCTGTGGCGAAGGCGGCGAGAGGGGCACAGCCCCTGCCGGGTTCGGTGGCTGAGAGCACTCCAGATGGCACGTGATGGCGCACAGGCCAGCTGGCCAGCTTCGTGTCTTGGCGTTTTCCCCTCGTTTTCCTTTGCAGAATTAAACTTTGCTCCCAAAAGGGCTGGGGAGGGGATGGCACCCCAGGGACACGGTGGGGAGCAGCCAGTACCCTCCCAGGGACCGGCTCCGGTGGTGATCCCGCATGGCCGGGTGAGGGGATCCCATGCGAGTCCCTTCCCGGTCCCAGGGAGGTTTAACACTTGCTGATGCTTTTGATCTCTGCCCTGGCGCGGTTAGCGATGGGTGCTGCTTCCCTAATTACCCCCTTCATGTGGGGCCGTGCTGGTTGAGCTTACCTGGTCTCTCAAGAAAAAAAAAAATACCCTGCAAGGGTGTGTGCAGGGTGGGAGAGCGCAGCGTGCTTTCCCATACCACGCAGGAATCCTACAGCGCTCTTCATATAGCCCTGGGTGCTCCCACCCACGGCAGGCGGTTTCATGCTCCTTGGCTGGTTTCATAACATCCAGGAGAGGCACAAAAGTCTCCCAAAACCACCTCCCTTTGCTGCGCGTGGAGCCCGTGGCCTTGCGAGGGCGGGCGGGGGTTTGCTGGTCGTGCCGCCCGGCCGGGAGAGCACCGGTGCCCGCCTGGCATCCCTTCTTGCCTGGGTTTTGCTACTTTTGGGGTGCAGGCTGTTGTGCCCGAGCGCCTTGCAGGATGAGGACCGTGGCAGGGAGAGCAGAGGGACTCCCCTTGCTGTCCCCAGCCTGGGGAGGGGGCGTCAGGGGTGGGGAAGGGCTGCGGGGTCATCTCCTGGCTCCTGCTCTCCCAGGCGAGGCCCTTTCCTCCTTATTTTTCCTCTTTGAGGATGGAGGCGTGTGGTTTGAGGGCGGAGACGCGTGGGTTGAGGACGGAGGCACCTGGACCATCCGCGGAGTTCAGCCGTGCCTGTCACGCAGCTGGAGGGTTGTGGGACGTCAGACTTGCCAGTAAAGCATGAGCGTGCTGCGGCATCGTACCAGCGCACAGGCGGAGCGGAGAGATGTTTGTATTTCTTATCCGAGGGTGCTTTCTCCTTAAGGTACCCACAGGTGCCCGTCCCTGGTGCACCCCGTTCGCCCCGTGTGCCCGAGTCCTGGCAGGAGGGACCTTGCCCGCCCCGTGCCCTGCGCTGGGAGACCCTCCGCTGCCTGCTTCTTGTCGGGGTGGGGGATGAGAATCCCTTTCCTAGCTTATTAAAGAGAGATTTGTTGATGGTACGAATGGTTTCCTTACACAAGGACGGAGAGCGGGTGACAGAAACAAGGGCGGTGGGATAATTGCTTCCAGATGCTGCCTCCCCTCATCACCAGGGCCGTGCGTGTTCCAGCACCCTGCCAGCTCCGAGCAAAACCGGGGAGTCAGCCCAAAAACCGGGGCTGGCCCGAGCGGTTTCCAACAGCTCAACCTGCGATGGGCTCTTGATTTCGCCGCTCCTTCTGGCGGCCGGAGCGGTTCCGTGCGGACGTGGGAGCAGGCCGGCTTGCGAGCTGCGGCTGGGGCTCTCCCAGTTCCACCAGCCCCTCCAACTGGGGCTTTATGAGAAATGCCGAGCGCTGCGGGACTGGGGGTGCCATGCGGGATCGGCAGCGCGGCGGGCGGCTCTCCCGGATCCGCGCCGGGGGAGGCTGCCTCCACCGCGCCTGGCTCCCCCGCGGCTCGCACCGCCTCGGGATGCTTGTGCCGTAAACACCGCGTTTTTTGGCATCTGGGGCTTTCTTGCAGAAAGCATCATTGCTAGCAATAGTATTTATGATTATTTATTGGTTCTTAATGGCAAATAATGTAAACATCTGGCTAACGCAGCGCACATGTTGCTCGTGCGGCGGGACATCTCCGAGCGCTCGGCGTTGGGTTTATGTGCTTTATGAATTGGAAGGCGGCAAATGGTGGGTTGTTTTGATAAACCCCCCTGAAGGTAGAGATTCTTGAAGGGCTTCGCTGCTGACCTTCTTGTTAATTAGTGCTCTGCAGCGCCGGGAGGACCAGCTGAAAGGGGGTAATGAAGCGTTGTCATCCGGCGCGCTCAGCCCGGCCAGGGCCCCGCGAGGAAAACGTCTCCTCCCTTTTTGCACCGGGGATGTGTGCCTCTCTCTGCATATTTATCGAGCTGGTTCCCCAGGCCTGGTAGATCGGAGCCTCGACTCGTAAGACCTATTTTAAGGTTACAGTTCTGACCTTGATTTACACCGGCGTTGGGTGTCGATGCAGGATTTTTCCCAAGGTAAACCTAGCTGATGACGACGGTGCAGGGGAAGAAAAGGGAGCAAGATGGCTTGCCGTCATGTTGCTTGCTGATGGACGTGGATTTGATTTCCCTGCAAGTTTCCCCTGCTTTTAGCCCCGGACAAAACTTGATGGGAAGGAGAAAGGAAAATGCGAACAGAGGAAAATGTAGTACTCCAGTGATTTCTGTAGTGCTTCTGAAGGTGAGAGTTGAGTCCCTTTGCCTGGCACCGGCTCAGCAATTCCACCTTGTCCCCAGAGTGTGTCTGAAGTCACTCAGGGAGAAATAATGCTCGGGGTTAAAAATAGACGCTGACAATAGGAAGGGAGGACTGGAAAAGCTCCGTGGCAGGGGAGGTGGACAGAGCCTGGCGACTGTGCGCTGCTAGAGCTGGGCTTTAAGGGGTTAGACTGGAATTAAACCTCATTTGACCTTCTCCTAACCTGGAGTGGATTTCACTCTTGGGCTTGGATGTCTGTCGGTCAAGCTGGGGAAAGGACCTTTGCTTCCAAGGGTCTTGCAAAAAGTTTGTTCGCGAGGATGCGGTGCTGGCGGGACCAGGGCTGGGGGAGGAAGGCAGCCCATTAACTCCCAGTTGTTCGAGGAGGGCAGGTGGGGCACGGCTTTGGCAGAGGAGAGCCTGGCACGGGGTGGGAATGGTCCAGCTCCCCCGGCAGTTTTTAGGGCTGATCTGGAGAGGGAGGGACTTCAACTCGACATCGCCAGCTGGGATGCGCAGTTGTGCCTGTGCCCAAAGCGCTTTGCCAGGCTGTCCCAGCGCCACCAGTAGCCGCCTTGCTGGGAGCAGGGTGCGCAGGGGACGGCGGCGGCGGTGCTGAGCGGTGCAGGATGGCAAACTCTGCAACCCTTGCCTGAGGCTTTTGCTAAAGCTCGTTAAAACCGTCTGCGGTTACCAAGGACTGACCAGCAAGCCCGGGCGGCAGCGGAGGCTGGGGCAACCCGAGTCCCCTGTCCCCGTGGTGGGGACACGGCCAGCGCCGTCCCCCCGGGGCAGCCGCCAAGCAGCGGGTGGGAGGAGAAAGGGGGTCACAGCTCCCGCTGGAGCGGGACCAGGAGCGATTCCGGCTTCTCCCTTAGTTTAAAAGCTTTTTTTTTTCCCTTTCTCTCCTGTTCCTTTCACTCTGGCAGCCCGCTCGGCCCTCTCCACCGCGCGAGATGCTGCGAGTACAATAGGGCTGCGAGGTGGGGCGGGAGGGTGGAAGGAGATGAAAGGGGAAAAGTAAAATTGAAGCATGTCTGGAAGGGCATTTTGATGTAAATGGGACTTTTTGATAGACTTTGAGAGACACCGGCAGAAAGGGCACCGGCCCCCTTCGGTGCGCTGAGCTCCGGGCTCGGCTCTTTCATTTGCTGGGGAAAAGGGTGGTTTTTTCATCGCGTGTTGGGTGCACCCAAGGTTCCTGCCGGTCCTCCCCATCGCTACCCGTGTCCTGGCACGGGTACCAGCCCCGTGTGCATGTCTTAATGAAATCAAACAACTGGAGAGTCCTGTTCACAAGGTGAAAGCCGTGGCTTGCTTGGGAAATCTTGGGAAAGGGAAATGGCTTCTTGCAACCCAAGCAGGCAAACCATGGGCGGCCGGGAGGGCACGGCTGCATCCCACCTTCCTGCCCCCAGAGCTCCCCGGGGAGGGCCCGCGTTTGATCCGCTCTCGTCCTTTTGATCCCAGCCCTCGTCCTTGGCATCGTGTGTTTGTGGAGATGTGGCCTTGCCGTGAGTCATCCTCCTTCCTTTCTGCTGCTTTTATATTTTTCCCTTTTCCCCTCTCCTAAGAGGGCACTTGTTAAGAGGAAGCAGCGTATTCATCCAGGAAACAAGAGCACAATAAACACACGACATTTATAGTTTAAAAGGCGTCTCCGTCGCGGTTGTCGCTGCTGCTTTGACAAGCTGGGGATGCGGGGCGGCTAGGGATGCTCCCTGCACGCATCGCCCCGGGCTCGCTGGTCCCACCCGGAGGTGGGGAGCCCTTGGAGGGTGGCCGGTCTCCTCTCGCCTTCCCATGTGTCTGCTTGGCAGCTACGGACCCTGCCGAGGCGAGGGGAGGAGAAATGAGGACAGCGCTGCTCCCCGGAGAGGAGTCTGACAGGTCGGGGGGGCTGGAGGGGAGAAGCGGGAAGGTCGGTCGGAGCTGGCGTCCGCGTCCCCGTGCCGTCGCAGATGATGGGTTGCCCAAGAGGAGACCTGTCACTTCTCATCTGCATGGTGCCGGCTGAGCCCGTGGCTGGGCTCGCGTCCTCCCTGCGCCTCCCCGCTGCCGCGTTCGCCTTCCTTGGGTTGCTGTCATTGCACGCCGAGCTGTCGGCAGTCCGAAAATTTACTGCTGGTATAAAACCATCAAAAAAAACCCAACTGTTAGTCAGTAAAAATGGCAAGGCAATTGCAGGGAAACTTGTTTCTTCCTCTGACAAACTTCTGAGTCAGTCCTTTAATCTCTAATCTAGGTTTATGGTCATCTTTATTGAAATGCTGGGCTCTGCGACGAGTTGACACGTATGACCATCATAAACCAGGAGTTATGGGAGCCCAGAATTGCCTTGATGGTCCAAGTGTCTGCAGGAAGCATTTTTAAAATCAGTAATCGGGATTTATTGGCCGTTGTGGCTGAAACTGTCAGTAGAAAATAAAATAATCAGCCCAGGACTTTTTTTTTCCCCCCCTTTTTGGCATTTGACTCCTTCCACATATTCTTAAATCATGTTGAGTCTCAACGATGTGCTTAATGCCTTTCTAATGGAGGGCTGGGGGTGAGGGGGGCGTCCAGCCCTGGTCGGTGCTGGGCGCCCCGGCTCCCATCCCTGGCCGGGAGCAGGCTCGCCGGTCCTGTCCCATCGCCGCACGCTCTCCTGCCGCCCCGTCCCCCCCGTCCTGGGCGTGCTGAACGTCTCCTGGTCGGGGTGGCACGGTGCGTGGGGCTGGTGGGCCCGTCCGTGGAGGATGCGGACGTGGGGGACATGGAGCATCGCAGCTGGCTTCTCGCCTGGGGTAGCTGGGTCGTAGGAACGACACGTGCTTTTTGGGGTTAATCTGTTGTTGTTGTTGATGTACGTAACGGGAAGTAACGGGAAGTGTAGGCTGCAGAAAGGCGTCCTCCTTGGGCCGGTCAGGAAAGGGGAGCAAAGAGGCTCCTTGTGTCCGCTTCTGGGAAATGGAGACTGCCAGGACCTTTATCACTCGATTTCCATCGAGTTACAACAGCATCGAGACCAGTGCACAAGGCCAACAGCACATTCTTCTGCAAGACAACTCATCTATCCCTCTCTGCCTGGGTGGCGCGGGCGATGGGAGCTGCCCTCCCTCCCTCCGTGCTACGCCGGCCCCCGCGTGCCCGGCGCTCAAGGAAACCTCAGTGCCCCGCAGCTTCTCCTTGCCAAGCGCCTTGGTGTTAAATCCCTTCTTTTTGGATAAGCTGAACCAACCCAACTTTTGTTCCCCCCCCATTTTCTTTTCCCCAGTCGCGAACCACTTCCATGCTCCGCGGTTGCTCCCGGTCCGTGCCCGACGGGGGCTGTCCGGGCTACGGGTGCGCAGTGCTGCTCTCGCCGGTGCGTGGCCTCTCCCTGCTTCTGGGTGCAGGATGCGTCCCGTGCTCCCGGCATCCAGAGGCAAATCCCTGCTCCGGCCCCGAGCGCCTCCGTGGCCCGTCCCCGTTACCTCCAATGGCCCTTCGCTCTCGGCTCACCCGCGGCTACAAGTGACACCCGACCGCGCCGGGCCTGGAGTTAGCCTCAAATAGGCTGCCCGCGTTGATAAATACCTCTGTTTCCGTTTTGTTTAACAAATATCTTCTTTAATGGCAAAGCTTTTTGTTAAGCTTTCTCATATTACCATCACGCTTAATCATGAAGGGTGACTTCTAAAAGTACTTTTTTTAAATGCCAGTTTTTATCCAGGTTTTAAAATTGAAATTCATTTTTTATCCAGAGGCAGGATATAAATGACTCTACTAAAATTAGATTAATCCTAATAAGAATGTCAGTTATCATTTCTGAATACATTAAAATTTTTTTTGAAATTTTACATGCCTCTTTAGCTATAATTGCTGGTGTAATTTCTTACGCAGACATGGTGTGTCCTCACGGTTGACAGAAATACTTAATGCGGTGTCGACACCGCAGTAAGTTCCAAATTAGCGCGTCGCAGCCACTGGAAACGTTTTGAACTTTCTCCTTAATAAGTTAAAAAAAAAAAGAGAAAGCAGCGTAAATGCAAAGCAAGACCTACAACGCATTTAGCTCGCCGGGGCAGAGCAGGACGGTTGGAGGCTGGAGCCCTCAGAAGGGCCTTTCCTGGGCTGGGAGAGGGAGGCGGAAGGGGAAGGGGGAGCTGAGGGTCCCGGGGAGGCGATTCGGGGTCCGGCCAGCGAGGGCAGGTCGCAGGGTTTGCGTGGAGCAGGGGCGAGTCCTGCCCGGGTCCCGCGGGGCAGGGCTGGGGCCGTTCTGCAGCAGCACCGGCGCTTTCTTGGGTGTTTTTTTAAGGCATGGTGAATAAACCCCCTTTCCTGGTGGGTGCCCTGAAACCGTCGCCGCCCGCACCCGCGCAAGGTGGGTGTTTGATCTCCGTTTGCTTCCGCAGCTCCGGTCGCTTCGGGTCTTTTGGGGAGCGGGTTCGAAGCGAGCGTGCCCCCCAGGCTGCAGCCCTCCGCAAGCATCTGCCAGCAGCGCCCTGAAACACCCCGAAACACCCGCCCGGCTCTGCGTGGGGTGCAGCCGGGGGGATGCCGGGGCCATGGTGGGGTGTCAGTGCCGTGCCCGGCGTGGGGCAGACCCCGCTGCTGGCAGCGGCCCCCTTAGCTTTGCAGTAAGCTCCCCGTTGCAGTAAGCTCCCCGTTGCAGTAAGCTCCCCGTTGCAATAGAAGGGTTGGCAGCATCAGCCCTTCTTGGCACGGTGGCATCACAGGGTCGTGTCCCCAGCCTGGTGGCACAGCGTGCGGTGGGGCGAGGACCGCGGCCGGGAATGCCGGAGCTAGCGGGATTTTGGGGCAAGGCTGTGGGGAATCGCATCTGGCAGCTTTTGGCGGGTGGTGGGGGGGGAAGGATGTGGTTCTCCGGTGACTTTGGTGTCTCCTGCGGCGTCTCGTCAGCGTTCTTCCATGCGCGTGGGTGGCAAGTCGGAGGTTTTCGTCTCGGTGGGGGGAGGATTGCGAACGCTCCCCGTCCGCCGGCAATTGGAAACTGCTGCGTGTTGGGCTGGCGAGGGCGGCCAGGGAGCAGCAGGCTGGGTGCTCTGCCCTCCTCCTCCTCCTCCTCCTTCCCAGGCCTGAGGGCTGGTTTATTTTTAGGTTTAAAACCCGAGCTTTCCTTAGCGCCTTGTTAAAGCTCCTGCCGGGAGCCGGGGCCGAGCGTCCGGGCAGGGTCTGGGGACATCCCTGGGGAAGGGGCCGGAGAGGAGCACCATTCCTGAGATCTCCGGGTCTGGCAGCGTCCCCGACACCCGAGACAGCGGCGGGCTTTCTGGTTCCTCTCCTTCGCCTGTTCCCAGCAGGAGGTTGTATGTTTTATTAAAGTTCAGCCGTACGTGTATCTGGCCTAAAAATAAAAGCAAGTACGAGCCAGATCTCCTTCGGCAGGAGGAGAGGCTTAAACCTGACACTCCTGTGTTGTGCTGGCCTCTCTCCCGGCCCCTCGCTCAGCTGCTGCTGTGCCAACCAGCCCTGAACTGGGTAAACTGGGAGCAGTGGAGGGGCAGGCAAGGGGGGAACCCAGGGTGTCCCAGCCCCTTCCCATGGCGAAGCCTTTCGGGGGTCTTTCTCTTTGCGGCAGGCTGTAGATATGTGGAAAACTGGGGCTTCTGTGCGTGAACGGGACCTCTCAGCGAAGAGGGAGTGTGGGCAGCGCTAGGAAGAGGTTTTGGGGAGAAAGGGGCCGTTTTCTTCCCCGCCGAGTGACATCTCGGAGCACGGCCTGATGTAGAGCCTGGATCCAGGCTTTCTTGCGGGGCTCGCTCACCGGGCTTCGGTGACCGCTCGCGGTTTGCTCGCAGCAGGAGGAAAAGATGGGGAAGGAAAAAAACCGATCTTTTGAGGTCCTGTGACTCATCTTTAGCTTTTTCTCGTAGACCTAAAGCAGAGCCGTCCACCCCCGTGGCGTGGGGCTGAAGGTCCTGTACGGCCGAGCGCAGCGCGACGATGATAGGGCTGACTCAGAGGGGAGGAATACCGTGTGACCTGGTTACTGGGGCAGCGATTGCGCGGCGCTGGTGGACGGCTGGTTGTACGCATGCACTGCGTTGTGATGGAGCGGTTAAGAAGGTCTTAAGTTCTAAGGCGGGCTGCAGCCGGGCGAGTTCCCGGCAATGACACGAGGGCTGAGGGATGGTGGTTTGCAGCTGCCTGGGAAGATGGCACTTCCAGACTGAACCAAAATGACAGAACTCGTTTGGCCTCATCTGGGAGCCGGGAGATCAAAGCGCCCCGGCAGTGAGTCACGGCGGCGCGGCGAGGGGTGACGCTGCTCCCCCCGGGGACCAAGGGGCTGGCAGCCGCCACCGGCGGGGCTGGCGAAACCCGGGAGACCTGTTGGTGCAGGGCAGGGCATCCCGCAGCCGGGCTGTGGGTAACCATCCGCAGGGTTTGCTCCTTCTCCCTGCCCAGTTCCTAATGTTGGGATTAATCTTTCAAACCGCAGCACTGCTTCCCCCCCACCCCGTCCTCCCCCCGGGGCGAGCCTGCGTCCCAGCCCTCCCTGGGCTCGCAAGCGGGGTCGGTGCATGGGGGGACGTCACCCAGCCCTCGGTGGGGTGTCCGGGGATGGAGGCGCAAGCCCTGGCACACCGTGGGGGGCTGCTGGGTGCCGGGGGAAGGGGCTTCCCAGGGACCTGGCTGAGGCCAGGAGGCCCCTGCTGCTGCTGCTGCTGCTGCTGCTCCCTGGGGCAGGCACGGGTGTTACTTTTGTGGAAGTTCTCAGGAAAAGGGGTGAGGCTGGTTGCCCCTCTCCCTTGCTGCGGAGGCGGCCGTACAGCTGCGTGCAGCTGGCGCAGGGTGAAGCGGGGAGCCCGAGGCGTTTGGGGGCCCGTCCCGACCCCCTGGGGATGCGGCACCTTGCATTGGTGTTGGCCGGGTCGGGGTGCGGGAGCGCACCCAGCCGCTGTCCCGCGGGGACCCAGGCATGGGGAGGTGGCTGGTTTGGGGGCTCCCAGCTGCAAAATGGGGTTGTGGGGGCGCAGGGTTAGCTGGGGGATCAGGTCCTGGCGTGCAGGGAGGAAGGGGCTTCCTCTCGCCCAGGGACTAACCGCAGGCTGTAACTTCATCTCTTGGCTGTTTGCTTTTTTCCAAGCGAGTTGGAAAAGTGAGAGGTGGGAAGGAGGGGGGGGGGGGNAAAGCGAGAGGTGGGAAGGAGTGGGGGGGGGTCTTCGCAAAATGCCGGGGTCGGTGTCGGGTCTGGTGGGCTGAGCCCCCCCTGCCCGCCTTCCCCCGCGCCCCCAGCCCCGCAGTGCGAGGGCTGCAATTTGCCTCCTTTCTGTCCGGCTGGGGATTAATCTGCATGACAATTAGCGGGGCTTGGCGGGGAGGTCTTGCTCTTGGGTTCCTTGGTCATATTCCTGCCGCTTTCCCTTCCAAGTGGGCGCCCAGCCGCCGCTGCGTCCCCTGCCAAAGTAATTCTTTGCTTTGGAACCGGGAGATGAAATCTCCTCTGTCTTATTTCGGAGGGGTCAGGGAAGGAGTGGGAACCCCGCTGATCCAACCTTGTTCCCTTTTAACCTGCCTTTCCCTTTCTCTCCCCCCTGGCCCCCCGTCCTCCGGATGAGCGGGGCTGCAGCCAGGGCACGAGCGTCCAAACCGGAGCAAAGCCGAAAAACACACGGGGCCGAGCGGGGAACCCGATCCTCTTCCGTCAGATTGTTTAATACCTGCAGCAGCATCCAGCACTCGGGGTTTGGGTTCGTGCCGCTTCTGGTGCCGTCTTGGCTTTTGCAGTGCCTGCTGGGGTGCCGGGCTCCGCTCCTTGCCGCTCTCCTGTTTCCTTGGGTTTTTTTTTTGGGGGGTATTTTTTTGGGGGGGCGGTGGTCGTGGCTGCAGCATCCAGCTGCCAACCTCTGGATGGGGAGCCGGGGCGCGGGCAGGCAGAAGGTGAGCGCCCGCTGCCCCCGCCGCCGCTGCCCGCGCCTCATTGTCTCACTTCTCTCTCCATTCCTACGCCAATTAAAGAGCCGTGTTGCCATTCATGGCCCTTATGGTTTTGTTCAGTTGTCTGTCAGCTCTTGTCAAGCCCTGTCCCCTTCCCCTCCCCCGTTTTCAAAAACAAAACCCCTGACAAACCCCCCTTTGAATCCCCTCTTACCTCACTCCCAGCGTGGGGCCCCATTGATGGGAGATGCCGGCGGCGGCGGCGGGGAGACCGCTCCCCACGCCGCCTTTGTGGGCCACCGGCAGCCCCCCCGGCCCCCGGCCTCCCCGCTTCTTGACAGCATTAATTAGATAACTCGGCTTGTCTTTATTTCTCCGAGGGGAGGTGCGGGATGATATTACTTGACGGAGAAAATATGGCTTCTTTTTTTTTTTTTTTT
>VZTV01068033.1:20296-52036 GCA_013400875.1 Anhinga rufa
TTTTTTCCCCTTTATTTTTTGGCCAACCCCTTGGGTCCATCACTGGTGGAGCTGCTTCTTATAACGAGTGTGCAGGGGTGCGTGTGGGGCGGGGGGTGAGCCCGGGGGACCCCCGATGCTCCTTATTCTGCCCAAATGGTGTCTGCACCCCGGGCTGGTGCTGGCGGGAGCCCGGGGTCCCCGGAGCCGCACGCCACCGGCTGCGGAGAGCGCTGCAGGTGGCAGCAGCAGCCTGCGCCAGTGGTCTGGCCCCAATTAAATCTCCTCCAAACTCCCTCAATTACCAGCTCTTTTTGATTTATTTTTAATTTATTTTTTTTTTACCCCCCGCCTTGCAGGCTTTGGATTAACGTCATTTGTTTACATGGTTTGGGTGCACCATCTGAACGCACGGGGTGCTGCACGGACGTGGGATGATGGAGCAGCACGTGGCTGCTCACATCAGCGCCTGGCTCCTGCCAGGGCTGTGAGCCTTCGTCCTCCTCTTCCTCCCCTTTGGGGTGTTGGGGTGGTCAGCAGCCATCCCCTCAAGCGGTGGATGAGCACTGAGAGGCGTCCTGGCCAAGCCTTCACCGAAAACATGCACCTTTTTGTGGGTGCTTCCCCTCGGCAGCGTTCGGCCCCGGCGCGGCGGCGGGCTGGGGGTCCCCCGTTGTCCCCCACTGCCCGTGCACACCTTCTCCAGCCGCGGGGGAGGCAGCGAGCACCTGGGCAGGGCGCTGTTAGGAGGGGGTTAAAGCCCTGAGATCCCCGTCCTGAGAGAGGGCGAGCAGGGGGCACCGGGCGGCTCGAGGGCTGGCACAGGAACCCTGCTCTGGCGAGCCCCGGGTCTCTGCGGTGGCTCTGCTATTGCTGGTGCACCCTCTGGACTCTGCTGGGTGTTGGTGGGTGGCCAATGGGCCGCGGCTGGGACACGGACCTGCCGGTCCCGGGAGGGGACGGCAGGGCTTTCTCCCCAGGCTCCCTGCCTGGCCGGGGGCTTTGGTGTCCACCCCTGGTCAGCCAACGCCATGGGTTCTCCGTTGGCCATCCTCTTCGGGGCCGTGGGCGAGTCTGGGGCTCGGATGCTCTCCGACGGCGCGTACCTTTGCCGTGCTCTCGTCACCTGGATGGCTCGAGGAGAAAGCCCTTCCCGCAGCCCTGCTGCGGCGCAGGAGGGCTCTGGGTCACCGGGACCGGGGACGTCGCTGGCCATGGGCGCCGAGGGGTGCCCGGCACGCCGTGACACCCGTGCCTGCTTTCCCGAAGCCTGGCTGCTGACCTGTTTCCTGCAGCATCCTTGATGGCCGGAGCCCTCTTCTGCTCCGTTTCTTCTTGGTCGGTGATAACCTTGGTGTAACTGCTGCTGGAACCACCTGGTCCAAAGGCATCTGGGAGCAGAGCAGAGTCCTGAGCTTGGCAGCAGGAGAGCCGTCGCGGAGGGCAGAGCAGACCGGTGGGGATTGCCTTTTTTCCCTGGTGACCTCTGCTAGTTGTCCCTCATCTGGCCATCTCCTGCGGTGGCATCTGGTGCAGGGGCAGTAAAAGCAGAATCTGTCCCGAGGGACTGCATTGCTGCTTGGTGGGTGGCTTTCTTGGGTGAAGAGCACCTCCACTAGCGGAAACCTGCTGGGTGGTGGTAGCGGGTGAAGTTCCGAGTCAGCTCTTGCCCGGTGTTGCTCGGGATTCCTTCTCCCGTAGGAGAAGAGGTCTGTGCTGGAGACCAGACCCTTCTCCAAGCCGCAGATTTGGGACCCTTGGTCCTCCTCCAAGCTTCCTGTTGCAGAAAGATGCTGCAGTTGTGTTTTCATGGTAAAATGGGTTCTCTGGTCTTTCTCTGTTTGCTAATCGGGCACAACTGGGCCGTCCCTCTTTGCGTTTTGTAAGGGCTTGGTCGTCAGAGTTACAGCAGCGACCGAGCAACTTCTGAACAAAGCTCAAAGAGGTGCGATGGGATCTATCCTGATTCCCACCCGGGGCGGGCCGCTCTGTGCTGGGTAAGCAAGATGCTCACTTGGCCTTCGGTGGTCGAAGCTGGTTAGGGGGAGTTACAGTGAGGCTCGTGGGTACTAAACCTCTGTGGGAAGCCTTGGGGTGGTCTCCTGGCCTCACCAAAGCCACCGGCTTCCCTGCGGAGAGGTGCTGGGAGCCGAGTCGGGGCTGGGGCTGGCACTTGAGCACGGACTCGCCTCCGTTGTCTTGAGCATCACGCCTCTTTCTGGGCAGAGAGGGGTATTTTGGTTTCGTTTTCCCCCTGCAGCTGGTATTTCCTTGCCTTCTGCTTAATCCGAACCCCAGCTTGACCGTGACCCGGAGTCGGTCACGGCGCAGAGCTTACCGGGGTGCCTGTGCTGGTTGCGGGGGGCACAGGCTCGAGCATCTTTGAACTTCATCTCAAAAAACGGCATCCCTGGCGCCTGGTCGGGGGGGACACTTTTGGGTGGATTGAGTGCTTTCACCAGCCTGTGCCGAGCCTTACAGCTGATAGTAAAGCAACGGCGGGGGGGGTTTTGGGGAGCAGTGGTGTTAGAAAATGGCATCCCCCTGCGAGGGGGGGGTGTCGGGGTGCGGGTTGCCATGGCGACCCGTTTATGCCTCACTGATGCGTCGTGTAAATCCGTTTGGAAACGAGAAGGGCCTTTTGTCTTTGGGAGGGTTGAATGGGGCTCATTAAACCCGAGATGTGGAAAAAGGGCCTTAGAGTACGCCTGGGAGGGGGACGGGATGGGACGGCCCTGCGGGGGCTTGGTCCCCCCTGCCCGGGGACGGCGAGGAGCTGGGGGGGGCTGGAAGGTGCCGCTGTGAATAGCTGAAAAATATCTCTTTGAGCAGCCAAAGGAGTGAAGGAAATACGAGGCTGTTTTCCAAAAGAGTTACCTGAAATGGCTGGGTTCTGTCCTGACCACCTCGGCTCCAGAAGGATGCAGCAGAAATAGAAGAGGTCTGCAGAAGGGCAATGGAAATCATCATACATAGATTAGCAGGGGGAAAAAGAAGATGGAAGGCTCTTTTTAAAGGAGATTAATAATAGAAGAGCACATAAAAGAAGTGGGATCTAAAAGCGTGGGGATTCGCGTGCTCCTATTTACCCTCTCTTGCGGTGACGGATAACTCGACCGAACAAGCTGGAAGGCGACAGATACAGATGGGAGGCAGAGGAGAGCGGGGAACCTTTTTATTCAAGTTCTAATTAACATCCTTCCACGGGATATCTTTGTTCCCAAGAACTTAACAGGAGTCGAAAAGGAGAAAGGGTCCTGTGCCTCTGCGTGCCGGCACCGCTCCGGGAAAGGGCTGTGGATGCTGCTGTTGTACTGGGACAGTGTACTGGGATGAGGTGGGCCGTTCGGTTAAGTATTTAATTCCTGTGTGTTAACTGTCCTTGGCTCATGAGAGGTGAAGAGCGTTGGGTGGTGGGCTGCGGTGTCCCGTGGGGTTGGCCGGGGACCCCCGCTGATGTGCCAGTGTCTGTGTTTCGCCAGGAAATCTGCCGCCGTCCCCGCGAAACGGCGAATCTGATGCGCCCGGTTAACGCTCACAGGTTGTCCACGCCTGGTTTGTTCTGATGATGCTCTTCGACTTCAGCCACGGCAGCGGTGCTGTGAAGGTACCGCTGTGGTGGTCCCAGTATTTGCTGCCAACCCCTCGATGTCTCTTGCTTGGTGAAAATAGGGGTTTTGGCAAACGCAGAGGTGGCTGGGCATCGCCGGAGGAGCTTTGGAGCGATGGCCGGAGTGCGAGCTCTGGGGGGACCCTCCGATGGCTGGAGCGTGAGCTGGCTCTGCAGCATCGGGGGGTCTGGAGAACTCTGCTGGGGACAGGACTGATTTCTTCTAGCCGGTGGCTGAGTGTCCTGGACAGAGAGAGTCCCCTGTGCCTGGGCAGCTGCTGCGAGACGGCGGTGCTGTGTCCTGGAAAGGCCAGTGAGAATGAGGCAGAGAGAGGCAGGCATTTAATCTTGTGTGCAGTTGGGCATCGGTGAGGCTCCCAGAGGTTTCAGAGTGTTTTCCAGGAGAGCACACCCAGTTTGTACACAGAGTTTTGGCTTTTTTACTGGATCTCTTTAGCTTGCAGAGCCATTTCCCGTCCCTTTTTTGAGGTGGTTCCCAGCTGGTGGGAGCTGTGGTCCTGCTGGAAGGACCCATATGCCTTGTCGGTACGGAGAGCTGTGCCAACGTGGCCTTCAGCTGCCCAGGCACTGGGAAAACGCACAGCTCCTGCATGCTAGAAAATGCAGTATGCTCCTCGCTCTGCCGGGCATCAGCAGCCTTTCTGCAGCCTTCACTGCCAGAAGTAGATGTCCTCCTTGTAAGATCCAGTTATTTTTGGATTTCTTTGAAGAAAACAGCACTTAGCATATGTCATCTTGCATGTATGTCAGCATTAATGCTTTAGAGCATCTTCTCCAAGGAGGAGATTGTTGTTAAATGTTGTTCTGTTTTCTGCAAAGCCTGAAATAAGGTGAGATGCATCGCGTTTCTTGGGCATGGGGAAAGCTTACGCTGCCCCAAAGGTTTCATAGTTTACATGGTGCAAGGAGTGCCTGGGCTTTGGGGGGAGAGAGGTTGTTGGAAAGTGTGTCAACCCATTCTTCTAAAAAATGACATTTTCAATAAGTTTACCGCTCATGTTCCCCCGAAGGAAGAGCTCAAGGACTGCTAGTGTGTTTGTAAAGGTGCCGGATACCCCGTCTGCAGGCCCCTTGTGTTTGCAGCTATTGCTGCGAACGTGTTAGCTCGTCCACGTTTAACCGTGACCCGCTCTGCCAGCCCGTGCATGCCCGTGCGGAGAAGAGGAGCCTGCATGGTGCGTGTGTATGTGCGGAGGAGGGAGGTATCATGCCCAACACGAGTCCTCAGCTTGCTCCGACCACGCTTGCGTAGTTTTCCATCTTACCCCACGTTCCTGGGCTTGCTGAGCCTCTAGCGGCAGTGGGATGGAGCAGGTCACCCCTGTGTGGCACCCATTGGGGTCTGCTGGTTGTGGGGACCCCGGTGCTGCCGGAGCTCCTCGGCGTGGCTGGTGTCGCACGGGCTTCCCGGGATCTGGCAGGCGGATTGCCGGGAGCCCCACCACCCTCCCGTGCGGCTGCTCCTCCTCGAAGCCGAGGTGTGAGCTTCTGGGCTGCCAGTGGAAGGACAGCGTCTCTCTGCCTGTGGCTGCACCGGGGTCATCCTCGGTGTGCAGACCCGCTCGTGTCGGGGTTGAACCGAAGGGGCTGGTCTGTGCTCACCCGGGGGACGCGCCAGTGCTGCAGCATGGCTTCAGCTCCTGCCTAGGCACAGCCCTGGACCCCGGCCAGCCCCACTGCGTATTTCAAGGGATTATCATCTCTTGTCGCCCCATTCCTCTTCCTCTCCCAGCAAATCGCCTCCGTGCTGCCGGGATGGCTGCCTCTGACGCCGGGCACTGGCCGAGCCCGTGGTCCTTCCAGCAGGTCCCGCTTGTAGCCCCCAGGTCACTCCGTCAAGTCCCACTGGAGCTTTTTGGAGCCCTGAGCTCTCCGTGCTGGTGAGGGGGGGGCTTCCCAGTCCGCAGGGGTTTGGGGGTCCCCACCAGTGGCCCCCCCAGCAGGCGAGAGGCTGCTCTTTAATCCCATCTCTCTGCTCCCGCATCCCGGCATCCCGCTGCCAACAGAGCTCCCCTTGTTTACCCAACTCGGAGGAATCGGTTTACAAGGCTCACAAATACCCTTTTCACCTTTCCCATCAGAAAACACCTCCCGAAACAATGAGGAAATTGGACGCTGCCACCTGATCGCTCCCAAGGAACCTGCAGGGCCGGGAGCTGGGGGCCGGTGGCGGGGATGCCTGGCCGGGATGCTCCTCGGCAGCCGGCACGGCTCTGCGGGTGGGCAGCCGCAGGTGCCACCCAAAAATCACCTGGAGGGGCTTTCAGTGATGAAGCTGCCGATAACCGGAGTGGAAGCCAGCGCTCCCCGCCTGCCGCGCTTTCCTCAGCTGGGTGCAGCTTGCAGCACCAGCAAACAATTTGTTTTTTAGACTTTAATGGCTGTAGTTAATCTTTCCCACCACCTCTGACACCGGGAGAAAGGATGCTGAGATGTTATCTGAGCTGCTAACTGGTGGTAGTACCAATGCTAAATAAATAAAACCAGAGCCGCGGTGCTCCCGAGTGGTGGGAGAGGTGGAGGAGGGTGGTTCTGGGGGGGAAAGGTGTGTGCGTGGGTGGACCCCGATGGGTGCCGCGGGTGGTTGGGGTGCTGGGTAGGGCTTCCACGGGCTCCAGCGTGTGCTGCACAGGATTAGCCCCGAAAGCGCTGGGCACTCGCCGGCGGGGCGCCGGTGGTGGCTCTGCCTCCGTGCCATTGCGAGGGGCGTGCTGAGCCGGGGCAGAGCGTGGGCAGGGGTCTGCTCGTGTCCCGGGGACGGGGTCGGAAACGGGGCTTTCGGGAGGTTATGGCTTTGAGCGGCTGTGCTGGACCTGAACTGGAGCTGTCTGACAGAGCGCACGTCTGGGGCCGCGTCCCAGAGCACGCTGTTACGCAGGTGCCAATCTTAGTGTCGGCGTTAAGGTTGAGTTGAATTTTTGCTTTTCTTTCTTTGCCTCCCCACCTTAAAACAGGGAAATCAAACCGTAATGTATGGAGGATACGGTACGTGCTCTGAGGGCACGATGAATTTCCCTATTAATTTAAAAGGAGATCTGTTCATTCTTCCCAGTTAGGATAAATTTGAAGATGTGTCCTTGTAAAGACAAGTCAAGAGTGTAATTCTTTTTTGCCTTCAACAGCCCTTCTGAAGTAAAATTCCTCATACCCAGAACTTGCCGTAATACCGTGTACGGGCAACTTGCGACAATTTTTGGACGCTTTTTTTTTTTCTCTGCTGTTCTTGTGATAAATGTCGCTTTTCACCTTCTGTATTTTAAAAGAGAATTTTCTGGAGAACTGTCCCCTCGCATGATGGGAACCGTTGTCAGTTGGCCGTCACAAGCCTTTGCTTGCGACAAAACAACATATTTTTTGGGGAAAAAAAATAAATCTCAGCGTGCAGTTAAGAGCTCAGAGAGCGATGAGAGAGGTGTTGCACTTCAGGGGTTCCTCATCACCCGCCTCGGCTGGGAAACAGCCCTGCTTTTAGGGAAGAGAGGGAGGACACTAAGAGGGAAATGGAGGAGAAAAAATGAGGGAAATTGGAGGACAAAGGGTGAAACGCGTGTGTGCGCGGGCAGGAACGCGGCTGGCAGGGAGCAGCGGTCGGTGGGAGGGAGCACCCCCAGAAGCCCCACGCGCAGCGCCGCCCCTGCACCCCACGGAGCCCGCTTTGGCTGGTAGCTCTCTCTTGCTCGACGTTCCCGTAGCTCATAATTTTACCCTTAAATAAAACAATCACAGGCCTTCTTTCTGAATTTTCTAGGAGAAGAAGCGCCAGCGGGGTGTGGTGCGGGGAGACCTTATTGCGGCCTTGCAGTGCTTGAAGGGGGACTGCAGGAAGGATGGGGACCACCTCTTTAGCAAGGGCTGCTGTGACAGGACGAGGGGTAATGGTTTTAAACTAAAGGAGGGGAGATTTGGACTGGATATAAGGAAGAAATGTTTTACGCTGAGGGTGGTGAGACCCCGGCCCAGGCTGCCCAGAGAGGTGGTCGATGCCCCATCCCTGGAGACACCCAAGGTCAGGCTGGACGGGGCTCTGAGCAACCTGGTCTGGTTGGGGATGTCCCTGCTCATGGCAGGGGTTGGACTGGATGGGCTCTAAAGGTCCCTTCCGACCCAAACCATCCTGTGAGTCTTCCGTTCTCAGCTCCCTTGATTGCTTTGTGGCCTCTCCCCTGCTTAAAATTCAGCTTGACCCGATCCCAGGCGGCCGCGCCGTCGGCGCAGGCTGGTGTCGCGCGGACCGGTCGGTTTGCAGGTGTTGGCCAAGGCTTTGGCCAAGGAGGTGTGATAGGGCCTCCTGGTATGGAGATGGGGGGTGGATAGGAGCCTCTCCTCCTGCTCGGGCGTTGCAAGGCATCTGCTTGACTTGTTTGTGGCTTCCTGTTTGGCATCTCCTGGGCAGGAGGGAGCTGGCAGGGGCCGGAGGAGGGAATTTGAGTCACTGGGGAGCCCTGTGCCAGAAAGCCTCTGACTCAGCCCAGCCGCGGAGAAACGGGAGTGTGGGATCCAGCTGCCTCTCGGGGTGGGAACCCGTGAGCGAGCGTGCAAGTGTTCACTTGCGCTGCATGTCTGCGGCCTGGCGTGGGGTGGGGAAGGGGAGGGAGGGGCAGGGGCTCCTTTGCATCTCCTGCTACGCGGGGCAGGCTCCCGGCGTTGCATCAGGGCTCCGGCCGTGGGTGGGGGAAGCCTTTATCGCTCCCGAGGCTTTGGAACCGGCAGCGCTGGCCGGCGGCCAGCTGACCTAGTTGGTAGCGTTCAGGCAAAGCGCGGCTCACCTGCCGGCAGCGCCGGGGATGGAGCCGGGCTCCGCCGCAGCCGCGGCGCGGTGCAGGACTCCTGCCACCCATCCGTTGGCGCTTCCTGCGCAGGCCCTTTAGGGGTTAAATTTGTTGCTTTTTCCGGCTGCTTCGTCGCCTTCTTCCAGAAGTCATGACTTATACAAAACTTAAATCGCGCTCCCTGCAAGCTTGCGTGGCTGCTGGAGGCAGCGCCGCAGCCCGGCGGGGAGGACGGAGCAGATAACCCGCCCGAATTCAACCCCCGCGTTCGCAGCAGCGAGGGTGAAGGGGACCCTACCCGCTGCCCCTGTGTCTCGCCTCCTCTCCAGGGGCTGGCAAGGGTGGGCGCCGGGGCTGCCCCCACCAACCCAGCGGGCTGGCGGAGGGGTGCAGCTGATGTCTGTCTGTCTGTCCTGGCCGTCCCTCCCACTGCTAGAGCTGGCACCGAGCTCCGGAGCCCTTGCCAAGGGCATCGGGGCGTGCGTGGGCTCGGGCTCCACCTGCCTCCTCCCAGCCCCGGCGGCTGGCGTGCAGATCTGCTGGGGCTCCTGCAGGCCTGGAGCCTGCGCTGCTCGGGCGCTGGTTTCAGCTCCCTGGCTTCTTGCTAAGACTTGTACCAGAGCCACGGAGCAGGTTGGTCTTGTGCGTTTGATCTTCCTCCCGTGCTGCCTGCAGCCTCAGCCGGTGCAGCCGGCCAGGGGGAGAAGGTGTCCTCACGGCCGCGTCCCCCCGTCCCACTGACCGCTGGGGTGGGACGGGGCAGGGACCGGCCGTGTCCGGGAGCGGGAGGGACGTGCAGCCTGCCGAAGCACACGCTTCGGTTTTTGCCGTGCCCAAATTACACGAGGCAGTTGCAGCAGAGATAACTTTGCAGGAACATCCATTCCCACCTTATCTTCCATCGAGAATGCATTACATTGCCTACATCAAAGTAGATGTTCTGCTGCTTCCCTCCTTGTTGCCCTAATCCTCTACTTCACGCTGGAAAAAAAAAAACAACCAACAAACCAGAGTGTTGCTCCACAATAATGAAATCGGAATGCTAATTATCAGCATATTGCCTTCCTTCCCTTCGCAATGCCCTGCCTTCCAGCTCCACATAGCTTTCCTCCCTCCTTGCTCCTCTCCATCCGGTCCTCCCACGCTCCTGGGCACGCCGTTGAGCCTGGCTTGGTAGAAGTTGTCCTGCAGGATGCTTTCCTCCTTTCCATTTAAGGACAGGAATTCCTCAGGGAGCCGGGGCGTGGAAGGGTTCCCTCCCCGCACCCCATTGTCAGGACTTCTCCCCATGTTTAATTATCGCCTGTCCCTGCAGGAACCTCCTTGCCTGGCTGTCGGGCAGAGCCGCGGCGTCTCCAGCCTCCAGCCCGCCTGCTCTGCAGCCCTTTGTGGGAAGACTCCATTCCCTTTTGGGTGCCAGGCTCGGGTTTGGGAAGGGTACTCGCCCTCGGCGCGGCAGGCGGGCTGGGGAGCGGGACTGGACCAAGCGAGCCCCCGTTGCTGGTGGTGGGAGGCTGCAGCGGCTCCGTGCACACGCAGTGGTGGTGAAGGAAGAGGAGAACTTTATTTTGGTGTCAAAAAACACGTTGCGGAGAGAAAGCAGCAGAGTTTAAGCAGGAAATAAATTGTGTGAACGCGGGGACTCTGCACGGGGTGGGACGGGCTGGCGTGGCCCCCGCTGCCTGCGCTCGAGCGTGTGGCTAACCTCTCGCCCTCCTCTCTTCCAGGTTCATGACTGGGAAGGGGCTGGTCATCTACCCGGAGATTGGGGATAAACTAGACATTATCTGCCCCAAGGCAGAGCCGTCCAAGCCTTACGAGTACTACAAGCTGTACCTGGTGAAGAAGGACCAGGCAGATGCCTGCAGCACCGTCATGGACCCCAACGTGCTGGTGACGTGCAACCGGCCCGAGCAGGAGATCCGCTTCACCATCAAGTTTCAGGAGTTCAGCCCCAACTACATGGGCTTGGAGTTCAAGCGGCAGCAGGATTACTTCATCACATGTGAGTCGCCCTCCTCTTCCTCGCCGCTGTCCCCGGCTCGGGGAGGGCCGCAGGGGCCTGGAGAGTGTCGCCAGGCGCTTGTTCGCAACTTGGCCGGTACAAAGAGCTGACACGTATGGAAAATATTTCCTGCTGGATGGGAAAAGGGAGAGGAATGTGTCAGGGGCCGAGCGGGTCAGCGGCCTGTATCTGGCTGCTGTGCTGTGCCTCGTGCCCGCGGCCGGGGTCAGCCCTGGCACGGAGGGGCAGCTTGTGTCTGAAGCACTGTCATACCCGGAGCTTAATTTTGCTGCCCTCTTCCTCGGCGGCCGGAGGTTTTGCAGGGCGTTTCTTGCAGGGCTTTGCCCTGCGGAGCTCCTGGTGGGGCAGTCGGAGTCCGGAGGAACGGTGATCGAGGAGATGCTCGTCCTCCTCCCTGGGTGCTGCCTCCGAGAGTGGCCCTGGCAGCGGGAAGCCACCGGTGGTGCCCAGTGCTTGCTGGGGTCTAAATGGCTGTAGAATTCCATATACTGGCCTGTACATGTTTCTCAGTATAGCATGGTCTTATGGAGGGGAGGAGGGCTGAATTTTCTCAGAGCCCGCGGTCCGTGTGTGCAGGGGAGCGTTGCACGGGGATGTGTCTGCCTGTGCTGGCCCTGGCACGGATGGAGGGAGGACTCCGGGGAGCTCGGCACTCGGCGATGCCTGCCACCTCTCCCTTCCCCTGCTCGGCTTCTCCTCGGCCTCACTGTTTCTGCCTGGTTTGGTGCATCGCGTGCGAACCCGCCGCGGAGCAGCCGGCAAAGGGCACGGTGGCCACGGGGCTCATCTCTCCCCTCGCCGTCACGTGCCGTGGGCTTGCCAGCGAGCGGCCCGGCGCAGAGGTCAGCCGCCCGCGTAGCAGGCGAGCGCCGAGCCGTGGGAGCTGGTGCTTTCTAGTCGGTAAACAACATATTTTTAGCCTGAAATCTTTGTCCTCAGAGTGGGTGGTGAGGATGTTGCAGGCAGCTGGGGGCAAGAGGTGCTCTGCCGTAGCACGGTGCCGTGGTGATGCTGCCAGCCTGGATTTCCCCAGCGATCCCTACCCGGGGCTGGAGCTGGCTGTCGTTTTGCTGCGGAACAGTTTGAGTAAACCTGGTGCTGAGAAAATGGGCAGGTGAGCCCTGAGCCCCCCATCGCGTCCTGCGCCTGAGCGCAGGGCGGTGGCACAGGGGCTCGCAGGGGTTTCTGGTGCGCCCGGCGCAGCGTGGCTGTCGAGGGGTTGACGGCTGGGAGGACCTGGCGCAACAACCCGCTCAGCCTGCTGGGTGCCGGCAGAGGCCGCGGGCTGCATGGGGCTGAGTCACCGCTTGACGGGCCGGTCTCTCCCGAGAGAGGCTCCGCCACCCTCCCTGGCCAGTTCTGGGACCATCTGCCTGGTGTCACTTGGGGGACACAGGTGGGGTCACCAGCTTTGCAGTCGTCAGGGGTGCGGGCGACTCTGGCTGAAAGCCCAGGCGCCTCGGGGATGGGCTCGGGATGCCAAAAGGTGTCCTGCAGGCTCCCATCTCCCTTACCACGAGTAACCGGGGCTGGCACCAGCCTGGTGGCTCTGGGACCCCGAAAGGCCATCCCTTCTCCTGTCCCCTCAGCTGATGCAAGGCTTAATTGAACAGTTAGCTTTCCCTGCAGTGACCAAAGAGGGGGGAGAGGGGCTAAATGCACAGCCATGAGTCTGCCTTTTGTATGCCGGGCAAACATCTTGAAGCACTCGGTCAGCGGCTCCTCTGTGCTCAGGGGTCAAGTGCAAGCAGCGGCACGGTCGTCGAGCTAAGGAGGGCTGAAAGCAAGGGTCCTGCCTCGCACCCTGCTGCTACGTCCCCTGGGACCCTCAGGCTGCAAATAGCCCCCAAAGACAAATATGTTCCCCCGAATGAGCTCAGGAGCCTAATGAAGCGCTGGGGAGGAGAAACGTGGGGTTCCCTTGCATTGCAACGCAGTCCGGCAGGAAGGGGCAGGCAGGGCAGGCAGAGGATTTACCAGGCTCTGAATTGCACAAGTTTTAAGGAGCTGCTTTGCATTTCACACGAAAGCTCTTGCTTAAGTCAAATCAACCACCCGTAGCTTTCGGTGGCGTTTCCACAAGCGGCCGACAGCGTGCTGCCGAGTCGAAGCGCGGCTCCCCAGGGGCCCCCATGGCTTTGAGCCAGTGCCAGCTCCCCTCCGACGCTGCCAGCACACCTGGGTCACCATCGCTCCGGCTCGCTGCAGCTCCGACAGGATGCACAGCCGGGATTTTGCAAGCTGCTTGCAAAATCCCGGCTGTGCATCCCATCGGAGGTTTGGCTGAGGCTTTTAAACTCACTGCACTTTTGCCCAGTCTTTTTCTATACGATTCTGCTCCCAGCAATGGGGATCTTGGGGATCTTCTCCCATATCTAGCAGTTTTTTCTATATTTGTAATGCAATGCTGCTTTCATCCCAAGGTGGGGAGAACTCCCGAGAGGCTGCCATAAAATCCGATTTAACCTCAATTTTCTGATCCCAGTCTCCCATTGCAGCATCTCGGAACCTGTATAGGGCTGGAGTAGGGGTGCGGTGAGCGGGGTGCTCAGAGCATCCCTGTGGGGTCCCCCATCTCTCCTCGGGGGGCCAGCAGTGCCCTCTGCCCCCTCCTCGGACCGTTTCTGACTTTAATTTCTCTTGACTCCTCCGCGCTTTGAAGCGAGCCCCCTCGGCGCTGGGAGCGAGCGGCCGCTGCCAGCTGAACTTTGGCCCCTGGGTGGGCCGAGGATGCTCCTGTGATCTGGCCATACCCTTTGCCGAGCAGCCCCAGGAGCTCTTTCTGCCAAGAAATAAAATAGCCAAAAAAACAAAGTCAGAAGTCTCCCGAGCAGACCACCCACGTGTTGTCTTTTTTTTTTTTTTTCCTTTTTTCCCTTTTTTTCCCCCCCTGCCCCTCCCTCTCCCCAAGCTTTGCCTTGACACACAAAAGGTTTTTTTCTTCCTTTTCATTTGCCCGCGGCCCTAAGCTGGGGGAAGCGATGCTGAAGCAGAGGGGAGCGGGGGCAGCGGCGGGACGTGTGCCGCTTGGCCCCCACCTTCCCTGGGCAGCTGGAAAACCTCCCTGCCGGAGCCAGGGGGGCTTCCCGGGGTCCCTCCGCATTCAGGGCTGCTCCCCCCTTCTCCTCACCCTCGCCTTGGATATGCCAAGCCTTGTTTAGGGCCACTTTTATCATGGAGGGACACGGCCCCAGCCCTCGGCTTAGCAATGAAAAAGGCTTTTGAAAGCAAACATAGCCTCTCCCCATCCTCTCCAAAGCCTTGCACCGAGCCCCTCCGCGCCAGCCCCAGGCTTTCGTTAAAAGCATCTCTTCTCTCAGGGCTGATGCCTCTTCCTAAGCCTTTTAATAAAGAAGAAAATGTGGCAGCTCCTGCCTGCAGGTCCACGCTGCAGACAGGGGCTTGGTGGAGGACGTGGGGCTCCGGCAGGACGTGGGGCACCGTCCCGGGGACGGGGCCCTGAGAGGGCAGGGAAGCTGGGAATTTGGGAATGGGGTATTTTGCTCCATGGCAGACTTCGGGTTCAGGGCAGCCCATGGTTTCTTCTGGCCTTGGTCTCTTGTGGCTGCCTCCCTGCCTTGCCCTTGGCGTCTGGGTGGGAGTCTCCCGTCCCCGGCATCCTGTCCCCTCCCTGCAAAAAGCATTGCGCGCCACGGGCAGACGGAGGGAAGCGCATGGTGGTGGCTCTCCTGGGTGGTTCCTCCTGCTGTGCTGCGTGGGAGGTAGGGAGGTGAGGTCCAACAGGAATAAATTCTTGCTTTTTGCCCCAAAAGAAAGTCTTTTTGGGGGTTCCTTGGCCGAGCACAAAGCCGTGGCAGCGGGCTGCTGGAAAGGTCAGTGGGGACCCCAGGGTGGCTTGTACTTGCAGACCTGCGTGCGGACGCAAGTGCTGCCACCATTCCCTGGACCGGCGGTGAGGTTTGGATCATTCTCAACGTCCTGATCAAGGCAGAAGGTGCTTGTGGCTCGTGAGCCAGCGTGCGGTTACTCCTCCCGTCGTCCCTGCTGAGCTGGTGGAGAAGCTGGTTGCTTGTGGACGGCTGAAACGGGAGGGAAGAATGTGTCCGAGTGCTAAAAAATAATCCGCCCGATTGCTTTTTGGGCTAGCAGGACCAAAAAGCTACAGGAAGATGAAAACCGAAGACTCTTTTGTGAAGGTGCTGTCCTGGAGGTGGAGGTCCTGCTTCACGCTTGTGGGTCTGTGAGCCTCCTCATACCAAGATATCTCCTCAGCCTTGGTTTTTACCGATTTCTGATGATTTTTCTCTGCTTCCGTGGCTGTCTGTGTCCCACTCACACGGGACTCCCCCGTCCCCGGTGCCCTGTGCTCCCGGGATGCTCGTGGGCAGCTCCGGCCCCGCCATGGCTTAGCCAGCCCTGCAGGTTTGGCTCTCTCCGCCTTCCCTCCTAACTCACTCCAGCTCTTAATTGCGTTTGCTGCTACTCTTTGAACTTGCTCCAGTTTTACTATCTCTGGTAATGAGGTGCCTAGATAGAGATGCATTAATCCCGATGTCCTGGCAGCGGGGCGGCGTGAGGAGGAGCTCCCGGCGCGGCTCCCCGCCATGCAGGAGCTCTGGATGGGCCCTGCCTGCTGCTGGTGCCGCCGTGTGCTGGCGGGGAGCTGCCGGGTGACGTGTTCTTCAGCCTAGCGCTTGCTTCACCCTTGGACGCGGCGGCGGCGGTGGTCCCCGGAGCCCTTTCTGTGTTTGATGGGATGCGGGAGGGCGAAGGCCCCCAAGCAAAGCCTCGCTCGGCCGTCCGATGCTCTCCAGGCAGCTGTTTGCAGATGTGGTGGGCAGCGCCTTGTCCACCCAGCGCTGTGGTGGTTTTTCCAGGTGGGATCTCTTGCCCATCCCTCTGCCAAGTCCCTGGGCACGGCCGCAGCACCCCACCTCTCCTGTGAGCCTGTTTAAGGCAGGGAGACCTCATTTGATGAAAACGCTAGAGTAAAAGCGAGGCCCCGGTAGATGTTTGCCCCATAAATCTAATACGCTTGCTGTTTATTGTTAGTCTTTAAGCCCTTCAATCCATTTTTGATGTAATAATGTTCATAATCCAATCTAATGCTTTTTGGCAGCGGGATTCAGCGAGACCAGATATATTACCCTGAGTGTTTCTTCAAACCCCTTGTCTTGCATTTCTGTTTTTAGATGCAATTAGACTTAACCTGGCAAGAACTATTTGTTGTAAACCGTTGCTGCCTCTGCCACGTGGGCTTCGTCCCCGGGCCTTTCTGCATCAGCTTTTCTCCCATCGCTTGTGCTTCAGCACGGAGAAGGGGGTCACCCATAAGCTGCCAACTGCCAGAATCGTCCTTTCCTCCTTTTTACTGGGACGCGTTGCCGTACTTTTCCGGCTGTACTCTTCCAGCTTCCGAAATAGCTGCCGTTGCTTTGGGGAGCCTTTAGCCTGTGCCAGCATGTGTGAGAGCGTCTGCGGAGCTCCTTTCTGCAGCCCTGGTATTTAACTGGTATTTAGTCATTTCCTCCCTGGTTCCTTCTGCCCCGGCGAGTGCCGCCGTCCCTGATGGGTGCAGTGCCGGGGGGGTGGGCCGGGCGCAGCCCCCCGAGCGGTTTGTCAGCTCGCCAGCTCTTTGCTGGCTTTCCTTGCTGATTGCATTTGAATGTGGCCACTTTCATGTGCTCCTCATCTTCCGTCCCACAACTTGTTTGGTGAAGATGAGTTGAAAGCAAAAGTGCCGTTTGATGCCGGTGATGAGAGCTATGAACTTCTGCTGATAAAAGCCCAATTAGCAGCCTTCCTCATTCTTCACCCAAATGGGCCGGCGCTGTCCTCGTCCCACCAGCTTGCGACATACCTGGGCGAAGCAAAGCCGGCCTGGTGGCATAACCGTCGGGTTTTGAAGACTGGCTTTCCTCCTCCATCCCCGTCCCGTTGGGAGCTGGTGGCAGAGGGCGGATGAGACCCTTGGGAGCTGGTGGCAGAGGATGGATGAGACCTTCTCCCCATGGGAGATGCCGCGTGGGAGCCGGTGGGCTTGCGCCGGAGACAAACGGGTCTCTAACGGTGTCCCACTCCCAACTTCAAAGCCCGGGCACTGGACATGTCAAACCCAAATAATGGCCCTTAGACAACACGCGGTTCCTTGTCTCGGAGGCTTGTCTGAAGACCGTGACCACAGTAAATGCGATTTTGTTGAGCCCTGTCCCTTAAGCCTCTGCCTCTTTTCTCTTCTCCTCCTCCCTCCTGACCTTTTCGGCTCAGCGCTGTCCCCGGACAGCCCCTGGCAGCTGATCTCATAGCTCAGCCTTTCACGGCCCTAATAGGGATGAAAAGCCCTATCAGAAAGGGCCAGTGTCCCGCACCCAGCCAGGAGGTAAATACCCAGCGCTTTGATCTGCTCCTGGGCCGGGGAGAGGGGGGGGCCCTGCCTGCAACAAAGACCCTGGACAGGGGTGCCAGTGCCCGCTTAACTCTCTGCCTGCTGGGCAGCCCGGCCCCTGCCTGCGCCCGGCAGCTCTTGCACGGCCAAGGGCGCTCCCCGCCAGGTTGTGAGTCAGGCTGCCTGCATCCCGGGATGCTCCTCCCTAGGAGAAACGATTTCTAAGAGCATCTCTAACACCGACATGCCCCTTTAGCAGAAAACAAACCGTATTTAACTCCTCGGTGCTCCTGAAAACGGAGGTGATGCGCGGGGGTGACGTGCAGCCTGGGCAGGAGCGGTGAGGAGGTGACATCCCGCTGGCACCCGCGCGTCGCCTGCCTGATCCTGCGCTGTGCACCCCTCGGTGCCGCTGGGGCAGCGCGACTCTGCCCCGTCCCCCCCCGAAAGCGCTCCCTTTGCAGCCGTGGTGGAGGGCCAGCGCTAAAGCAGTCCCTTTGGTTTTGTGGTGCACGCCGTGGCCATGCCTCTGCCCCCTTCCTCTTTCTCCCCTTCCAGCCCCTGCTCCCCGCAGCACGGGGCACGCGGACCCCAGGGAACCTCCTGGAGCTGCAGGTGCACAGGCAGAGGTGGACCCTGATCTTCAGCGGTGGTGACCTCCCAAGGGCTTCCTCCGTAACACTGGAAGAGATGAAAACCTGGCTCCTTTCAGGCTAAACTTTCACTAATAGACTTGAAAGGCAGAAGAAGCCTTCAGCTTGACGAAGACGAAGAATTCTCAGCCTACAGGAGCGGCTGGGAAGGGTGTGCAGTAGATAAGTGCAGGCAACTACTTCCTTGGTGTGCTTTTTTTAAATCACTTCTTCATCGAGACCCTCTCGCCGGCCTTTTCCCCTGGGATCCCCGTTGCGCTCTGCTGCTCCCATACCTGTGGTGCTTTCTTGCTGCCAGGGCGCCGGGAAGAGGCTTGCGGGTACCGCCGCAGCTCGGACCCGCTGTGAGAGGTCTTGGAAGCTTCAGCTGCGAGCCGGGCTGCCGGGTGATCGCCTTGGGGCGCGCGATGGCGGGTGCTGGCTGTCGGACGAAGAGCACGCTGCGGGGCTCCGAAAAAGCACCGCCGCGCTTGGACCGTGAGACGTGCAGGGTGCAAGCAGGTTTGGCGTTAAATGAATTGCGATGCACAGCCCTTTTCCATCTCTCTCGTTTCTAATGAGCTATGTTTTGAACGCCTCTCGACCAGGCTGGCTGTGCTGGGGAGGGCTGCCCGGGTTGCGTGCGGCACCTTTAAAAGCTCGCCTTTCTGGGGAGAATTGGTTTTACTCTCCATTTGAAGTTTCTTTGCCCTAGGAATGATGATTTTGCTGGTGCTGCTGTGTAATGACTGTGCTCTTTGATCCCGCCTGGCAGCGCCGAGCGGGTGTTAACACAGCTAATAGGGATGGTGGGGAGCAGCGGGGTCGGCTGCTCGCCCCTCTGCAGTGGGGGTCGGCCCTAATTTGGGGGCCAGAGAGGCCCTTTCCTCCATCCTTCACTCGGCAAGTGGGCAAGTCCTCGCCTGGATAGTCAGCGGCTTATTTAGCTTATATTGGAAATCTTCAAATCCTGTAACTTGGGGTGTTGCTGGAGACCATTAGGTCCATGTGCCGGTGTCCTCCGGGAGCAGAGGGCTGCGAGCACCTCCCTGGGGTCCTGCTGGGACCCGAGGGCCACGTGTCGGCTCTGCAGCCGGTGGCTTCTTGCTGGGGCAGCGCAGGTGCTGCCGTGCTTGCTCCCTTGGGAGCCGTGGGTGCTGCTGTGCAGAGACATCAGCAAGCTCGTGGGGTGAAGCGCTGTGAGCCGAGGGTGATCCTGCTCCGGGCCAGGCTCCCGTCCCCGCCTGGGTGCAACACCGGTGGGTGCCTGGCAGCAGCGACCGCTCCCCCCGTGGAAGCGGAGCTGAATCCCGTCCCGGCTGTGGGGTTACATGCAACTCTGGGTCGGGAGTTGCACCAATGTAAACCTCCCCGCTGCCAGCAGGTTCCTGATGCTTATGCAAAGTTTGCCTTTAATTACAGAGGGGTTTCCTCCCCGCTGTCCCACACGCACCCCGAGCTCCTGTCCGTCCCCTGCCCTGCACCCCCACGCTCTCCCAGCAGAAGATTTGCACGTGAACCAGCCTCTCAGCTCCTTGATAACTTTGATTTTTCTCTGAGCCGCCTCCAGCCCAGCACCCAGGCAGCGATGGCGTAGCCCAAGCTCAGCCAGTCTCGGCGGGCAGCGCAGGCTCCTCATCCCGCATCCCGCATCCCTCCGTGTGCGGGGAGCTGGCGCTGCCGGCGGCGGGGTGGCACCGTCCCCCTGCGAGTCCCTCTCCTATCCCCTTCACAACAGGTTTCTCAGGCAGAGTCGCAGATGTTTTGCTACCTAACTGAAGAGATTTACACCCTGTTAAAATGCAATAAGTGCTTTCCTCCTCTCCTGCTCCCAGCGGGGCCCACAAATGACTCTGGCAGAGCATCAGGTAGAGAATTACATGACACTTTTTTCCTGACCTATAACCAGCTGCTTGGGGCTACCGCAGAGACTGTGCAAATAACCTTTCCCTTCCACCGACTCTCTCTTTTTTCGGAAGGGGGTGGATCGACCTGGAGACAAAGGCTTTACGTAGCGCCCCGGTCCCCCCGAGGCGCGCAGGGAGCGGGGCTGCGCGCGCTGCCCGGTGCGGGACGGGGACGCTGGGGGCTCGCGCAGCTTCTCGGCAGCATTGGTGCGAAAGGGCTTGCGAGTGAGAAAGCAAGCAGCGGTCTTGCAACCAAGAAGTGCTTTCTGGCCTCGGTGAGGTTACCTGCGATGTAGCTGTGACTCCTAATTATGGTGCTAATTACGGTTGGTTATAATTTTTCTATCGGAAGGCTGTTTTAATGGGAAATTAGGTTTTCACTTAAGCATTACTTGTGTTGAAGTGACTTTTTCTATGCAGTACTTCAGTGTTTGCCCGTTTTTCTCCTTTCGCCCCAGGAAAGCGCCCTAGACGGAGTCCCAAACCAGCGCTTAGGTCTGGGAGCACACGAGGATGAGTGTGGGTGCGTGGCATCCTCCCTTCTTACCCCCTTAGCTGGCTCTACCGGACCTGCGCTTTGCGAATGCAGCTGGTTTATAAGCTGGTTTATAAGCTCTTTATAAGTGATGGGGCTAATTTTAACATTTTCATTTATCTTTATGGGGGGCTGACCCTCGCCAGGAGGAGGCGAACCCCACCCCAGCCAGACCCAGTGCAATCGTTTTCATTCCTGTTTCCAGAAGGGTGTCTGAACCCGGTGATTTTCACCTTGCGGTGTGTTTGCTGGAGCAAGAAGCGCGGGCTGGGACGGCCGGCTTCCCCGGGGCACGCGGTGAGCGGCCGTCCTCTGCGGTCGCCCCGGCTGTCCCCTGCTTGCCGTGCGCGTGGGGAGGATGGAGGTGAAGCCCCGGGTTCCTCCGCTGTGCCTTGGCCCCAGCGGGTGGGAGCGGATCAGAGCAGCACACCAGGCGCTCCCTTCAACAGCAAAAATTCGTAGGGTTTTGCAAGAACACAAAATGATCGCTATAGCCGGTTCAGCCCCAATCAGCACTATTAGGTCGTTTCCTCGTGCCTTGCTTGGAAACCCACAGGAGCTTGCTTGCTCCTCCTTTATGGAAGAACTCAGCGTGAGGTTGCAATGGCGAAGCTGGCATTTCCCTCCCCAGTGCAAGGAGAGTCACGTGTTTTTATAATCTATTTATTTAGCCAGGCGATTGCAGGGCTGGGTGTGTGGTGCTGGCGGGCGTTAGCGTCCCCCTCCCCTCCAGCCGCACTCGGGTGCTCCAGGGCTTCCCAGGAGGATGTAACACGTTGTTGGAGAGCCGAAGTTCCCGGCAAACACCACGGCCATAAACAGGACCTTGGTGCTGGCCGGCAGCTGGGCTTGCCGGGTGCCCCTCCAGCTCCGTGCCCTGCTCAGCGCGGGTGCACGCCGGCAGATGCGCCGGTGCGGCTGCGCCCGTGGCAGCGCGCCGCTTCTGCTGCGGCGCCGGCTGAGCCCCGAGAGCCGCCTCTGCACCCAGCTGCGCCGGGGGGCTTGAGGCCACCAGCGAAACGGGAGCCACGGGCTCGGAGGGAGCTGCGGAGGCGAACCGCGCGCCCGCACCTGGCTCCGCACGCGAGGCGGTGGCGGGGGGAGGCTTTGTGGCCACGCTGGAGGAGCAGCCTGGCCAGGAACCTCGGCACGCCGTCGCCCAGCGGCACGCTGGTTTGCATCCCACCGCTGCTTCTCCAGCAGCCGGCGGTGGTCCCTAGGACCCGAGGGGATGGCAGGGAGATGTGCCAGGGGAGGGTTAGGTTGGGTCTTAGGGAAAGGTTCCTCCCCCCGAGGGTGGTGGAGCGCTGGCACAGGCTCCCCAGGGAGGCAGTCACGGCACCCAGCCTGGCGGTGTTCAAGAAGCCCTTGGACATCACCCTCAGAGAGACATGGGGTGAATGTGGGGCTGTCCTGTGCAGGGACGGGTGTGGGACTCGATGGTCCTTGTGGGTCCCCTCCAGCTCAGGGCATTCTGTGATTGATGGTCAACCCTCGGTTCGGTAGGTGTAACCTGCAGGGACCCCTGTTCGTCCCCTGCGGAGGCAGAGGGGGGGACACGAGCTCCGTGTCCCTTCGGTGGTGTTTCCCTGACCCCAGGGGCTGCTGTGCTGCGGGCAGAGGGAACCTCATGCTGGGACATGAGGAGGGTTGGCCATTGAGTGCTTCGGAAAGGCAGCTCCTGCAGCCAGGGGACGGGCTGCTTTCTAGGAAACACCCGTGTGTTTGTGTTTGTGGGACCCTGAGACAGCAAAGCCCGAGGAGCAAAGAGACAGCAGGTAGCAAACAGGGAGGGTATTGCTTGCGAAACTCGGGTTTGGGTCTCGGGGTGCTTTGGAAGCTGGCGGGGCAGAGCGGGAGGGCCGTGGTGGATGTCCCCAGCTCTGAGGATCTCTGCGTGTTTCCTACCCCGTGGCAACAGCCACCACCGTGCATGGTGCAGCCTGAGCGGAGCTTTTCCCTGCCAGGAGGGGTTTTTTTGGGTAACAGGGAGTAGGCTACGGTGGCAGGTGCCAGGCGGGCAGGCTGGGGATCCCTGCCCGTGGTGGTCATCCCCCGGTGCCCACCGGGGACGGTCAGGAGAAGGGACCTGGGGCTGCGTGGGCTGTCTGCAGGCTGACCCGCGGTCAGTCTTGCATTCCCAGTATAGGCGTGGGGGACGGAGAAATCCCAGTTGGCACCGTGGCATCGGTCCTGGCCGGCTGTGTGGACCCAGCGGTGCCCTCCGACACCGTGGCACGGCTGGGGCGGCCAGCTGGGGAGGGGGCAGCCCCCTGCACCCCAGGGCACCCCTGGGGTTAGCGGTGCAGGGGAAGAGGCTGCTCGGCTCTCCTCTTTCCTTAGCTCTTGAGCTGCCAGGAGGGTGTGTGAAACCCTAGCCTTGCACCTCCTGCAGCCGTTTAGGGACGGGACGAGGCTGGGCTGGCTTGCACACATGTTTCTGGGGCTTTAGGGCCCCTTCCCGGTGCAGCTGCCTCTGGGCTGGAAGGCTGCTGCTGGCAGCATGACAGCGCGGGGCTGGGCTCCCCCCGCGCAGCCCCTGCCCTGGCTCTGGCAGCCGCCCCAGCGAATGTGCCGGAGCTGATGGAAGGGGCTTTGGGGTGAAGTGTGCAGGGAGGGGGCGGCAGGTTCGCCTCCCTTCAGCACGGCCTGGGAAGGAAATAGTAATAATAATGTTAATAATAGCGGTGATACTGCGAGCGTGGGCTGCGTGCAGCGGGGCTGCGTGCCCCTGCCGCCTCCCAGCTCAGCTGGAGAGGAGAAGGGGCTGCAACCCAGCCATGCTCTCTGGGCAGCCCCGGGGTGTTTGTGTGCAGTGGAGCAGGCGGGTGCCTCTGCTCGGTGAGCTGGAAGCGGCCCCATGGGTTCCCCTGGGGCCGGGACCGGGGGGCGAGGAAGGAGCCAGGCACCTGCGACGGGGCTGAGCACCCGCACAGCACCTCTGCTGATGCAACGCCGCCCGTACCAACGCAACAGCTCTACCGATGTAACACCCGCACCTCGGTGCTGAGGGTGCATGAAACAACCTGAAAGTCTTGGAGGAGAGGGAAGGTGGTGTGAGCTAGATTTTTATTTTAAATAGAGTCTGCTTGCAGATTTGCACGAGGTCTGCTGGCACACCGGAGACGTGTGAGGCATATCGGCACGGCCACCCAGAGGGTCTTTTCATGCGCAAAGAGGGGCTTTTCGGCCTGGTGTGGGTGTCCTGACCGAGCTGTGGCTGATCTGAGCCTGTTCTACACCAGCCGCCCCTCAGCAGGGTCCGTCCGTGCCTTCCCACCGCCCCGTCTGCTCCGGCAGGGTCGGGGTCAGGCTGCGGGGGCACCCCGAAGCCCTGGCAGCGAGCGGCGGTGGGTGCTGGTGGGCTGCCGCCGCCTCCGCCGAAGGCTGCGCGATGGAAACGTGAGCCTTGGACGGGTCTGGGGGCGAGGGGGGGATCGTGGGGCGGGCAGGCTGCGTCCACGCAGCGCCTGCCTGGGTCTGGAGCAGGGCTGTGGTGCACAGATGGAAGAGTAATTAAGAATAATAAAAGGAAAGAGACTTGGATTCGCTACAGTCTCAGCACATTAATTGTGCTTTGGGGCCCAAATCATAACGGAGCCCTGCTAGAGGGAATCCAGAAGAGAAACCAAATGTCTCGCTCTGTCCAAAGCTGACCATTTAAGAGACCCTTGCCTTCATCTGCTGCCAGGTATTACTTCCAGAGTCTCCCATCTGCCAAACACCAAGTTCTCGTTTGAAATATTTTTAGGGGAGGACGAAAAGCTACGGCGACACTCTGCGTGCTGGCGGAGGGGAGGCAGAGCGACGCACCGGGGACAGCACACAGCACCCCTTGCTGCTTTGGGTGGAAACGAGGGGGTTTGGGGGCTCTCCTCCCCGCAGGGGCGTCTGTCCCAGTTGGCTGGCACGTGTCGCCGGGCTGGGACTCGGCGTTTCGCTGGTCTCCTGCCCGAGGACCGGGGTGAGTCGTGCCAGCAAGCGGAGGTCCTGCCTGTGCTGCCATGCAGGCTGAGCATCTCTACTAAATTGACAAGCAATTACATGGTTAATGGTATCAATGTTAAATCCTCATCACTCAGCAGCCTGAGGCTTAATGCTTCATTAAGGCAAAGGCATCTAATAGCTCTCCGGGCTGGGAGCTGCTTTTTCTTTAAGCCTGAGTAGAAGTCATCTGTCCAGAGGCTGCTTTTGCTCTCCCAGTCCTACAGCCAAACTGTAAGTCCCTCCAAAAGGGAAGGGGGGCAGGCAAACGCTCCTGTACACTCCACATTGCTGGGGGCTGGACAGATCAAGCCTTGCTGATGCGATGGAGCCACACATTGCAAATGTGGCGCGTGGAGATCGCGGCTGTTGTTTGAGACCTGCCAGCTCCTATTCCCCTGGGTATCCCCAGCTCCCGGCCTGTCTTCGTTTGCCATTTTATAGCTCTGCCTCGCGCTGCTGCCCCGCGCCCACCTCTCCCCAGGCTCAGGGCTGCCTCTCGCCTCTCCTTGCAGCCCGCTGTTGTGCCCGCCTATTTAACCACCTTCTCCCCTGCCTTACCGTGTATTTATTGATACTGAATTTCATCCACCGTTGAGGACCGGTGGTGCCTCCGCCGCTCTTCTGCGAGCCCAGCAGCAAGTATCGCAGACGCTTCGGGCTTTCGTCTCGCTGCTCGCCAGGTGCCTCCCGGATCGCCTGTCTCCGCTGGAGCGGTGCCGGCCTCGGGCCTCATCCTGTGGCCTTCTGCTGGTACATCTTCCACGGTGAAAGCAAGAAGCAGCGGGTGGATCAGCTCTCCATCTCAGCTTTGCAGTGAAGCACGACGGAGGAGCCGCAGTGCCGCCGCCGCAGCCCCCTGTGGGTCAGTGGGAACCCCCGGCTGCAGACCCTCACCTGCCTCTGGACCTGCTTCTCAGCAACACATCAGTCTGTCCTATGTGTTTATATACAAGCCGCCAGAGGTTGTTCTCTTTTGGCCATTTGGATGGGGTTTTGTCCTTGGGAAGCCCGGCTGGCTTTGTGGAGCATCTTGCTTTGCTTTGGTTTGGCCCATTTTGGATCTATATGGAGCGTGGCAGCGCGTGTCCTTGTTTCAAGAGGCTGCACCGGAGACCATCGCCATGGTTTTTGCAAGTGTTTTTCCCTTTTAGCTGCCCCTTTTTATGTTCCCTCAAGTAGCTGCTTCATTTTTTTTTCATGCAGTTCCCTTTCAAAGCTACTTTCTTCCCTCATCGTCATTATGATCAGAACAAGAAGAGGCTTCTTGAAGCAAGTCCTGCGTGCGGCGCGGGAGGAAGGATGCTCAGCTGCGTCCACTCGTCCGTCCCTGTGACTCCAGCTGCCATTCCTCTGCGCTCTTTGGATGTTTAATGGTTTTGTCATATCCGAATGCAACGTCTGCGCAGTTATTTTGGAGGAACTGCTGTCTCCCGTTACTGCTGCCTGCTCTACCTTTGCAGGATCTCCTAGTTCCCCACACTTGAGCCATACTTAACTCTGGAGATCGTTCTGATACAATTAGGTTATTACCTTCTAAATAAGACCGTACGAGGTCTCGCACAGGCTGGTTTTTACGCACTGTTCTGTTTTCCCCTGCCCCGCTGTCTTGCAGTGTGAGTGGGTGAAGTCTGTTTGAGATGGAGCAACCCATGCTGGGGAGCTCTTCATGCAACTGCATCAGGGCCATTAGATGGGACGTATTGGCTTGTTTCATCCCCAGACCAGTGCCTCTGGCCTGGGAGAACTGGGCTGCTGTGCCTTCAGGGACTGGAGCATCTCCCTGGGGAGGAAAGGCTGAGAGACCTGGGCTTGTTTAGCCTGGAGAAGAGAAGGCTGAGGGGGATCTCCTCAGGGCTTATCAGTGTCTGAAGGGCGGGTGTCAGGAGGGTGGGACTGGGCTCTTCTCAGCGGTGCCCGACGACAGGACAAGGGGCACCGGGCACAAGCTGGAACACGGGAAGTTCCACTGAAATCTGAGGCAAAACCCCTTTGCTGTGCGGGTGCCAGAGCAGCGGCCCAGGCTGCCCAGAGAGGCTGTGGAGTCTCCTTCCCTGGAGCCATTCCCACCCCGCCTGGACGCGGTCCTGTGCCCCTGCTCTGGGGGTGCTGCTCACGCAGGGGCTGGACGGGGGGAGCTCCCGAGGGCCCTGCCAGCCCCCGCCGTGCTGGGATTCTGCTGGATTTAGCTCCGAGATGTTTTTACAGGGAGTTTTTGCTCAGGCCCCTGACTCCAGCTCACGTTGGGAAGAGCTTGTGCAGGCTCATGGGGGGCGTTTCTCCCGTTTCCCAGGCGTTTGCATGGGGATTTGTGCTGACAGTGCTCCTGTCAAAACGCCCGCCAGCGAATCCCAGATGCGTGAATGTACGGCCACGGCCAGGGAGCTGCTGGCAGGCGAAACCCCGCCGTGGGAGAGGCGATAACTCAGCAAACGTCCCAACGACTTTCTGATTAGTAAAACATTTGCTGGTGTTTCACACGAGAGCCTTGATTGCACAGAGGTGTTTGGACAGAGCTGATAGACTTTGAGCCTGCATCGCGACGTGATCCAGCGTAGCCCAGCATCGAGTCCTCATTGAGGCACCCGAGGGTCCTGCTGTGGGAAAGGGAATGCAGAGAAAAAAAGAAAGACCATGCTCCGTAACCCAACCTCTTCCCATCACCTCCTCACCAGCACCCAGCCGGGGCTGATGGGTTCGTCCCCACCGACCATCGGTCACCCGCCCTCCCCAGAGCCGAGTTTTTGTGGGGCAGAGGCAGGGCTGCACAGGCAACCTGAAACCCCGGGGCTGAGTTTTGGCATTGAGGCTCGGGGTAGGTGTTGGCTGTGCTGTGCTGGCCGGATCCTGCTTTGCTTCACTGCCTTGTCTCTAAAATCATCCCTGTAGCTTCGTGATTCTCCATTGCACAGCCTTTCCTAAGCCCTGCTCGTGCCGTCCGCTGTCGCCGCGCTCCTCCCGGGTTTTGTTGCTTCCCCGGGTGAATAAATCCCCGTGCCTGGATTTAGTGGAGCGCTGGGATGATCCGTGCTTGCCACGATGGATGGAAGTGCCAGCTTGGGAACCGTCCCTGGTCACCAGGGAGAGCCGGCTGCGTGCCCAGCCCATCACCCATCTTGGCACAGCATCCTCCAGGCACTCGCTGCTGCCGGTGACGAGGGCCCTTTTGGGGTCCAAAGCCAGTTTTTTGAGTATGTTTAGCAGAATCTGCCATTTGGGTGCTTAATCCTGTAACCCCCTGGTTTGGGGTTTTTTTTCTGTCGTGTCCCCTCCTGCCTCGAGCTGTCCCCGCCGCGGCAGAGGGCTGGCGGGCGCATGGGTGGGGGTCCTTTCCTGAGTGGTGGCAGCGGGAGACGTGCGGCTCCCTGCATTCCCGCAGGATCGAAAGGCTTAAAAATCTGTGCCGGCTAAAGCAAAAAGTTAATGTGAATTTAACTGACTTCTGCCCTGCAATTAAAGCCACTCAACCCCATTGGGGCTCTGAGTTTACATTCTTTACTGAGGCACAGTGTGTAATTATATATGTATAATTTAAACTGTGCATATGCATGTGTTCCTATTATACACTAAGGAGCAAAGGAAATTATCCAGGAATTAAAGGGGGAGGAGGGTGCAGGCGCAGAGAATGGCTCGCTTGTGTGGATGTGGCAGCGAGGGGAAGCTGGAGGGATCACATCCTCACCGCTGCAAACATGTTTTGAAGGTGTAGAAAATTGAGAACTCAGTGTATTAAGCACTTGCAGTGGGTTCCAGACTGGGGCATGAAGAAGTGGCTGTGGCGGGGGGGGTCAGGAGCGAGCCCCCGTGTCGGGAGGTGCTGAGCTCCTGCCAGGTCCCTCGTGGTGCCTGGGGACAGCGGGGACCTGCCCGGCGGTGCCCTTCCAGCTCCCAGGAACCCTGCCTAACGCTCCCTCTCTTTGTTCCAGCCACTTCCAACGGGACGCTGGATGGCCTGGAGAACCGGGAAGGAGGGGTCTGCCAGACACGCTCCATGAAGATTGTCATGAAAGTGGGGCAGGGTGAGTCCTTCTGCACGCCGGGGTCTCCCGTCGCCAAAATGCCTTTGCCCCGCGAAAAGTTGGTCCCTAAACCAGGGCCCCTGTCCTGCTGTGGTGGGGGGTTCTGGATGGTGGGGAAACGGAGGCCAGGCCAGCCGGGAGGCCTCCTGGGTTAGTTCAGCAGAATTTCACTTCTAGGATCTTCTTTTTCCTCCCCTTTTTTCTTTTGCCAACACTTGCAGATGTTTGGTGCATTGGGATTAAAATGGAGTAATTGTTCTGGGTAGCCTGGCGGTTGGTGTCGCGGTGGGGAGGGGTTCGAGCTGGGCAGGCGCCGGGGCTTGGGCTCGGCGGTGGCGGCCACCGCGCTGCGGGGACGAGCCAGGGCAACGGTGGCAGCGGGACGCCGCCGAGGGTGCCGCTGACGGTGGAGCTGTGGCAGAGCGTGCTCTTCTCCCGGAGGGAGCTCCCCAGCACCTCCCAGCCCGAGCTGCCGGGTGCCTCCCAGCCCCAGCGATGCCCCGGGCGCGTTTCGGCCCCGGACTCGGATGCAGAGCTCTTGGTGACTGCTTCTCATTACTGTGTTTGCACTTTGGGGCCTATATTTATAATAAACAGAAGAAGCAGTGCTGCAACCTTGGCAGGATCCCTTCCCGTTCCTCTCGCTGCCCGTGCAAGAAACTTGCCCCAGCCCACGCACAGGAGCTCAGAAAACATAAAAGCAGGGGGGATTAGGGTGGGGAAGCTGCTTCCCACAAGCCCTGAAGCAACTCAGCCTTGCTCTGGTGCTCTCGGCAGCTCCTATTGCTCCTGCGTCTCCCTTGCGCCCCGTGCGGGGTGGCCAGCTGGGATTTTGGGGGCAGGAGAGCGGAGCGGAGCTGCTGCCGTCCAGCTCTGATCGAGGTTTCTCATCCGTCCCTTCCCTCTCCTCCCCAGATCCGAACGCGGTGATCCCAGAGCAGCTGACAACGAGTCGGCCGAGCAAGGAGTCTGACAACACCGTGAAAATCGTCACGCAGAGCCCGCGCAGCAAGGTCCCTGCGGTGGAGGAGCCCGGCAAGCCGGGTGGGTTTTGCCAGGACACCCCAGGAGAGGGATGGGGGCTCTGCCGGCCGGTGGGGCCGCAGGTTGGCAGAGCAGCTCCGAGACGGGGTGTCGCATGGATCCCGGGGATACCGGGCGTGCCAGAGCAGGGATGCAGGTGGGCTTCCCGTAAGCGTTGTGCCCGTCTCTGCCGTCCCCGCTGCTCGCAGCATCTCCTCGCCCCAGCCCTGCGCCTTCTGGCCAGGGACCGCTCAGGGCACGGTGCGGACAGCCAGACTGCAGTGCGGAGCAGCTCGGGTTTGTTTTCCCAGCTCCGGTATGTCCTGGCAGGAGCTTTGCAGGGAAGTGCTGTTTCAGCACTCTCCTCCTCCTCCTCGCTGCCCATCTGTTCCTCGCAGTACATCTGAGAGGCCTTGGAGGAGGTGAGGTCCTTGGGTTTTTGAGCTGAGCCAGTGTGAAAGCCCTTTGAAGGTGGTTTCCTGAGTTCCTGACCCTGCTGAGAGGAAAGTGAAATCAGATGAAGTAGGGAAGAGTTGCTCTTTTCTTCTCGCCTGGTACGGCCAGCCAAGCACTCTCCCCTCGGGGGGCTGGGGCTGCCCCGGCCCGGGGGTCAGGGGGAGGCGGGGGGTCAGTAATCGGATATCGCAGGGCTCCAGGTACCAGCGCCCACTTTCACCGGAGCATCCAGGTCTGTTGTGGAGAGCAAAGCCTCCCGGGATCCAGACCGGTCGTCACCCGGACACGAGCAGCGCTCGGGAGTTGGAAAGGGGGAGCAGCCATGCGGGGTGGGGGAGAGGGCGCGTGGTCTCTGTCCTGCGCTGCCCAGCGCCTGCTGTGACCGAGGGCTCGCCCGCCCCGCAGGCTGCGATCTGAGCATGGAACCAGCTGCATGGAGCCCCTCGCTGCGCCGGGCGCAGGCTGCCTGCCGGGCTCTGACACCCCTCTCCCCTTGCCTTGCAGGCTCCGTCAACCAGGATGGCCAGGAGACCCACGGTACCACCGATGGCTTCTTGAGCTCCAAGGTGGCCGTCTTCGCGGCGATCGGTGCCGGCTGCGTCATCTTCATCCTCATCATCATCTTCCTCGTCGTCCTCCTGATCAAGATCCGCAAGCGGCACCGGAAGCACACGCAGCAGCGAGCCGCAGCCTTGTCCCTCAGCACCTTGGCCAGCCCGAAATGCAGCGGGAACGCGGGCTCCGAGCCCAGCGACATCATCATCCCCTTACGGACTACAGAGAACAACTACTGCCCGCACTACGAGAAGGTGAGCGGGGACTACGGGCACCCCGTCTACATTGTCCAGGAGATGCCCCCCCAGAGCCCAGCCAACATTTACTACAAGGTGTGAGGAGCAGCCTGGGCAAGCCGCCGATGCAGGAGCACGGGAGCGCCGAGCGCGGGGGGCAGCCGCCCCCCGGGTCTCCCCGCGGGCGGTCTGGCGCCGGGAGGGAGGAAGCAAAACGAACCCCACGGCACGGCGCAGGGAGCGCCAGGGTCCGGCGCCGGAGCGCGGATGGCTCGCGCGCTGATTCTCCCCTTTGTATTTAGTTTTGTAGTTCTCAGCTTTTGTAATCCCGAGACTCGAGGGTGAGCCTTCAGCATCCTCCTCTTCTTCTCCAGACTGCGGCTGGCCAGGGGGTGGGCGCCGTGCCTTTCCGTGCTCGCTCAGACACCGCCCGCAAACCCGGAGACTCTACCTGCCCTTTTCATTTTGGGATTTCCCTGCTTCACCCGTACGTCCTTGCGTGAAGCGCCCGCGCGCCTGGCGCCGCATCGGCCGCCGCTTGGGTCCCGGAGCCTGGACCGACGCCGGGGCCGCGGTGAGGAGCCTCGGTCCGAGGAGGAGCGAGCAGCCACGGGGGGAGGAGGAGGATGCTTTGCCTAGGTGCCAAGATGCAGACAACTGTGCAGGGAGGAAGCTGGCAAACCCGATTTCCTACTACTACTATTATTATTATTATAATTATTTTAATTTTTTGTAACATTTTTATTTTTGTGAATTCCGGGCGGGACTCCGGCCCACCGCCCGCCGCCTTCGGGCACATGCCGTCGCCTCCTTCCAGCACGCCGTCCCGCCGGCCGCGGGGTAGACCCCGCTGCTCCCGCCGCTGCCCTTTTAAACTTTTGTGTTCGTAGCTGTTGACTCTTGTTTTAGCCTCTTTATAAAAAGAAAGAAAGAAAAAAAAAATATATCTATACCATGTCTCAAGCATTCAGTGCGCGAGAGTCTGGGAGCTCCTCCTGCCCCGCGCGGAGCAGCAGCCTCGGCCCGGCAGCTCTTCCCGACGCCCCAAAGGTGTCCTGCTGCAGAGAAGAAGCCTTTGCTGAGGGTTTCCATCGGGCTGGGGCTGAGCCTGAGCCTGCTGGAAGCGAAGTGGGGGGCGGCGGGAGGGCAGGGGATAGCTGCAGCCCCCGCTCCAGTCCCCCAGGCGGTGATGCTGCGGGTGGCTCTCCTTGGAAAGGAAAACTGGAAAGCAAACGTTCCCGACCCGCCGGGAGGAGCTGGGGGTGCGGGGAGGAGGCCAGTGCTCCGGGCTGGAAGCCCCCCCGGGAGGCATCCATCGGGCCGGCTGCGGCACGGGGCTTGGCTTGGTTGGGAGCTGAGCCGAAGGCTTCTCCACCCGCCTGCTTTGCCAGGGCGACCCGGTGCCCCGCTGCGGGACCTGCCTTTGGGGACCAGCCCCCAGGAGCATCACGCCCCCGGGCGCAGGAGCATCACCCGGCCGTGCCACCTCCCGCGGTCCCGCAGCCCCGGCTCGCTCTGTCCTTGCCTTGCCTGTCCCCTGCCCAAAACTGGAAGGGGTTGAGCCTTGGGCTCTTCTGGTGGCATCATTCCCAGCTCCCTCCTCCCGGGAGGACCCGCCGGCACTGTAGCTGATGCCGGCGAG